>JANTPZ010122077.1:0-16758 GCA_025593235.1 Vachellia pachyceras | reverse complement strand
AGCGATCACACCCATATGGTTTTTCACCTGCTGTATCATAGACCCAGATTTGAACCTTGTTCCTAATCCAAGTGGAATCACCTAAGACAACCGAAACAATCAATCCTTACATTTGATTTTACACTAAGCTCAAATGGCTCTATAATCCAATTTTACATTGTTAATAATTGTCGTATAGAAAAACTTTGGTTGCTGCAAGTTTGATAGGATGATTCCAGTTTTATCTTAAATAAATCGGTTTGGGTATTGTTCTTCACAGGATTTCCAGTTCTTGTAGTTGAGTGGCAGAAGATGGAAAATCTTGATTTGTGAATGTCAATGGGAATGGGACCAGAACAGAAAGGTGAATTGTGTGTATCAGCAGAATTGAACCCATAGCTCCCGAATATAACAACACAAACACAGCACAAAAAATGGACAACACAAACACCAACAAAACCCCTTTCTAATTACAAAATGGAAAATGGGGCATTTGAAATCGTACAACCCAAAAAATGGAGAACAGCATAGTAATTTTGCACAACCCAAAACAGGAAGAACAACACAGTAAAAGCGACAACAGCCTGTAACCTGACAAATGGAAGAGAAGCACACTCTTTTAGAAGAATCAAAGCTTATAACAACAGCCTCTAACAGCACAGAAGAATCGAAGCTGACGATGCAATGTGAGACGAAGCAATCGAGCCTCTAACTTGACGATGCAATCCAGCACTCTCCAAGATTCCGTTCAGTTGTCGTTGATGATGCAATGCCAGACGAAGCTGTGTGGAAAGATGCGAAACGAAGCTACAGCAATCTGTGTGGGGCGGACAATGAAAGTTATTAGGGTTTTAAATTTTCAGAAAACAAAAATTTTCTGCGGATTATGAATCCGCAGGAAACCTCTAATGTATTTTTAAAAAATATTTGTTAAAAATAATATATAGTTTTTAAAATTTTTTGTTGTATTTGTTGTATTTTGTATCTAATATCAGTTGTATTTGTTAAAATCAGTTATACTTGTTTTAATATGAGTTGCATTTTTTTAAAAAAATTATACAATTTAATATAAGTTGTTTTTATTAAAAAGATGCATATAAATGGGTAATTATTATTATATATCACTTTAAAAATTTTAAATATTAATATGTCAATATATATAATTACAATCTAGTATTCTACATCAGTTGTGCGATTAAAATGTTAAGATCAATTTATAAAAAAATATGAGAATTTCACCTTGTGCGGTTTATTGGTTGAATATTTGGAACCGTTGGCTATCAATCCCAACTTAAGACGAGACTTCTCCAGCCTATCGAATTCGCATTTTATCACAATTTAATTTGTGAAAACTCCAATTTAATTTGTGAAAACTCCAATTCGCATTCCATCACTTCTCCAGTCTAAACTCCTTGATAAGACCCTAACTCTAGTCATCTACTTGTGTGGGAAAGAAAGAATGGAATGAGAAAAAGCAAAGGGTGCACTCTATGCTAGAGCCAGGGAGTTGGTTCAGGGATTTTAGGGTTCAAAAACAGGAAAGGAAAAATGAAACATGGAAAAATCACTGTGGGAAATGCAAATGACGAAAGGGAAGGGCTTTTTAAACTTTAGAAATTTTTTATCAAAAAAATTATGAAAATATTTCTTGCAGATTTTGAATTCGCAGGAATATACCTACCTACGGATAAAAAATCCGCTAGTGAGAAATTCCTGCGGATTTTGGATCCGCAGGAATTGGTGACCTGTGGATTTTGGATCCACATAATTTACCTGTGGATAAAAAATCCGCAGGTAAATCCAGAGTAAATTACCTGCAAAAAATTTCCGTAGGTATAACTTCATTTTTTAGTAGTGGATGATGCAAAGATAGCGAAGATGATAGGGGTGTCCAGTGCAAAGTTGATAAGGAATAAGCCATGGTCCACATTGAAAAACCTGCTTTTGATGAAAAATAGTTGTTTGGATTTACGATACATGGGGAAATGCTTCTAGTTGAAAAGTCACAATGGACAATAAGCTAAAATTTATGAGTTTTGCATTCTGAAAGTGGAGAGAGAAAAGCAAGATGAAAAACAAGGTAATGGGTCCTGTAATCCAATAATTTTATATTTATAAAACTATCTTCTTAAAAAATTCAATAATAAAGTTTAGACAAAATTGAAATTAGCTATATGTAAATCACCATATTATTGCACCTAAACTTAATAAGATTCATATTCTTTCTAGTCAGTTTCCAACCAAACTTATTTCTCAAATACTTATCCAAACAAGTTTTAGTTTCACTAAAAAAAAAATCCATTCTGTTACTTTGAATCCAAGCATAAATCACATCAAATAATCTAACTTCAACCATAATTTCTATTTTACAAGTAATTCCATCAAAAAGTTATTTCTATCATTGTTTATCCAAAAGAACATGATAACCAAAAGTACTCATACGCGAATAAATAGTCAAGTACATTAGCCATCAATGGTATTACTCAAAACATAATTGATGATTTTTAAATTAAAATAATAATAATAAACGGGAGGGCACAGGTAGCCTGAGGCCTTGCCCTTGACCCATCTCGTTTATCCCACCAACCCGCTCGTTAGAGCTACTTTTTGGGCCCAAACAAGCAAATATCATACAGGGCTCGGGTGGGTCCATCGAGTTTCGGGTCTTTTGCTTAGCCCTCTACTCTCACTCACTCATGTTTGTTAATTCTCTCTTCCTCCTTTCATTAATGAAGATGTGATTTATATTTATGATTTTACCAATGGAGAGGTGAGTCATAAACTTGGATTCATTACTAAATAACTGATGTCAAAAGTTACTTTTTACATCTTTTGTTCACTGACGTTAAAGTGTAGACAAAACAACATTATTTGTTTACATATTCCTTTTAAAGCCAATGTTAAATGCTTATTTGACTAATGTTAAAAGCTCTTCATGTTGCATGACCCACTAAGATGCTAATGCTTTGTTTGTTGGCAAGGAACTGGAGCTAAAGAATTGGAATCGGAACTAGAACCAACATTTATGTGTGTTTGATGTGTTAGAACCAGGTTCCTCATATTGCCTAGTTCCATCAAAATCATGGAACTCGGTTTGACCCTCCTACTTACAGAACCAGGTTCTAACCTCAATTATTTCTTAATTACTTGCTATCTTTACTCTTAGCTCTTGTAGATTATTCGGCTATCACCTTCCATACTTATCTTCTCTACCAATCACCCCACCTTTATTATTGTTGCCGACATTGGCACCCATATCCAATCATCCCACCTTCATTTAGATATGGAATTACCTTCCATGGCATCCACTTGCAAAAAAACATCATCCTCGCTACCTCCTTCTTAAGCGTCCTTCTTTGATTTGCAAAGTCAACACCTTTCCCTCTACAGGACCTCCTCCCTATTCCTCCCTCGTATTCTTTGTCAACTTCATATTTGGGAGTAGGAGATCCCATCTTCCTTTGTGTATCCATCCCTTTTTAATCTCTCTATCTTCTTCTCCATTGACTTTAGATATAAGAGTATGAAGGCAAGGTCGCGATTAATAGACTGAGAAGTAGGCGATGGTGAAAGCTCAATTGAAAGGTGAAAGATGAAAGTTGATAGTCTAGGTGCTCAAGATCGAAATTACAACATTTATTGTCTAGATCAGCACCATCTCTCTATCTCCATGTTTTATGCTTCTCAATTCAATTTTTTATAGTTTGTCTAAGTTGTTATAGACTGTCATGATTGGGCTCTCTATTGTGGCTAGTGGTCAATATCACGATTGTGGTTTGGGATAGTGCTAGTGGATGGTCAACGGTGGTTGTGGATGTGTCAGTGTGAGATTTTTTTTGTACAAGGGCATTTTAGTATTCTCATAATATAAATACACATTTCAATTAAAAATAATATCTCACCTCCACCCTCCTACTAAATATCTTTTAAAATCCACTTCGGCTTCCATCAAAATCACTTCCATATACTAAACGTGACATAAAAGTTTGAAAGATGATGCAAAGATAGAGGGAGATGATGGGGGTGTCCAATACAAAGTTGATAAGGAATAGACCATGGTCCACATTGAAAAACCTGCTTTTAAATAAAAATAGTTGTTTGGATTTACGATACATGGGGAAATGCTTCTAGTTGAAAAGTCATAAAGGACAATAAACTAAAATTTGTGAGTTTTATATCTTGTAAGTGGAGAGAGAAAAGAAAGATGAAAAACGAGGGGAATACATTTTAATGGGTATCATAATCCAATAATTTTATATTTATAAAACTATCTTCTTAAAAAAATTAAATAATATAGTTTAGACAAAATTGAAATTAGCTCTATGTAAATCACCATATTCTTGCACCCAAACTTAGTGAGGTTCATGTTCTTTCTAGTCATTTTCCACCTAAACTTATTTCTTAAATACTTATCCAAACAAGTTTCAGTTTCATAAAAGTCAATTATGTTACATTGAATCCAAACAAAAATCACATCACATAATCTAACTTCTACCATAATTTCATTTTTTAAAAGTCATTCTATCAAAAAGTTATTTTTATAATTGTTTATCCAGACGGAAATGATAACCAAAAGTACTCATAACGCGAATAAACAGTCAAGTACATTAGCCATCTATGGTATTACTCAAAACGTAACATGGATAGAGAACACTTGAGTATTTTTGATAAAATAGTATTCCACACCCAGACACTATTTTTTTGTGCATCACTTGATGACTAAAGTTACTTTTTAGTTACATCTAGGATCATACCCTTATTTAGGATTTAGAGTATCAATGTACTGTAAATAAAATTAGAATGCTAGATGTACTATAAATAATATTAAAATAAATATAATTTAATAATTGTCAGTCTTTCAATTTTCTTTATTTAATAATAAGGTGAAAATTGAGCTAAGTTGTAAATATACCCATGACTTTTTACCTGAAGTGTGTACATATGCTTTTTCAAGATGCAAAATTACTCATGAGCGTTTAAAATGAGAGAAAAATGTAATGAAAATTAAACATGATGAAACAGAATGATGCTGAAGGTGATGAAACGGCAAAACCATAAAGGCAATAAAGAATCAGTTTCATTTTCACCAATAATGCTCTATAATTGTGTGTAACTTCTTTGCAAAAGGTTTTAATGTGTTTTTTGGCCTCTCACTAGTATAGAAGGCCCTTTGTATTGTAAGGAACACACAAGAAATTAGAAACTTTAGAGAATATTCTAAGAGTTCCAATGCAAGTTATTCGATCTTTATACAATTTCTGGTATCAGAACCAGACTCCAGAGAGAGGGAGCCGCATGAAAACGTCTAGGAAGTGAAGTTACAGAGAGGCAAACTAAGGGATCACTTCCAATTTCGAAACTCATATTTCTGTTCATTTTTCAACCAAATAGACATTGTAGTTGTACTCAGGAGGCTGAAAACCTTGGACTGAAGTTTTTCGTTGCCGGAGAGACACCGCACTTGTCACTGCCGGAGAGCCACGTGCCATCACCGTTGTCCACGTGCCACACGTGCTTGTTGGATTTTGAAGATGCTGACATCATATACCACGTTAGTCACCCTCTCCGGTCAGCGACTGCTCATCCCACTCAACTGCCTCACACGTGTCACTGTTCACCCTTTCACCAGCCCAGTCAACCAAACTGTCGGTATTTACATTTTGACCCCTAAACTCTTCCATATTTCCATTATTGCCTCAATACTGTTCATATTTACAATTTCACCCCTAAACTTTCTACAATTACATTTCTGTCCCTGAAATTTTCATAATTACACTTATGACCCCTAAACTTTTCAAATTACATGTTAGCCCCAAACCTTTCCAAAATTTCTTCTTACCCATGATATTCCTATATTTACAGTCAAGCCTAAACTTCCTAGATTTAGCATTTTACCCCATTCTCCTAGAATCCCACTTAAGATTATAGTCTAGGCTATAAAATACCTCCAAGATGCAGAGTTATTCACGAGGCGGAAGTGAATGAGCTTAGACACTTGATACAGGAGTTGGAAGGTACTGTAGAGCTGCAACAAGCTTTACTGGAAGGATGCAGAGAAGCCCCTGAAGATGAGTTAGGTAGTGGTAGTTCGTCTTCTAGTGAGAGCCACCGACAACGGAGGCCAAGATTCCACCGTAACGATATTAAGGAGATATCCTCGGCTTTGAAGGGAAGCTTTAGTCAGATGAATTTATAGATTGGCTTTACATTGTTGAGCGGATATTTAAATATAACGAGCAGAAAGTTAAGGTTGTCACCCTCAAACTCAAGAAACAAGCCTCTATATGATGGAAAAACCTTAAACGGAAGCGAGTACATGAGGGAAAGTCCAAAATTGAGATCTGGAGAAAATTAGACGCCTGATTACTAGGATGTTCCTCCTGGAACATTACCACTAAGATAATTTCATCCAACTAGAGAATCTTCGATAAAGGTTGTTGTCCGTCGAAGAATACACTAGGGAGTTTGAAAAACTTATGATGAAGCTTGACATTCAAGAGAAAGGGGAATATACAATAGCTCGTTACCTTGCAGGCTCAAATGCTGGCATCAACCGCCCAGTCCAACTTCAACAATATTGGACCCTGGATGATGTGATCTGACTATCTATCCGAGTTAAGAAGCAGGTACTTAAGAGGTATTGTTTATAACCTTCTTCCTCTAAGGGTTATGCTGAGGATCCCAAGGTAAAATTTTAGCAGGCCAACTATCGAGACAAGCCGCAGTTAAGCACTACACGCAAGCTATACACAAGCAATGATTCTAACTCCAAAGTGATTAAATCCTTTAAATGCCAGAGACTCAACCACATTGCCATAGATTGTCCCAAACAGAGGGTTGTTACCATTAGGGAAGGGCAGGTGTGTGAAGCGCCTAAAGAATATGATGAGGAGGCCGCAGCTTATGAAGCCGAGCCAGTTTATGATAAGGAAGTTACACCTGTAGATCAGGGTGAGGCTTTAGTGATTAGGTAAAGTTTGCATTTATTCTGATGCAACATTTTTCACACCCGTTGCACTTCCTAGGGAAAAGTTTGCAATGTTTCACCGATAGTGGGAGCTGTGAAAATATAGTGTGTGTTTGGAGAGCCCGTTTGGACCACCAAAATTCATTTTCACGCAAGTTGAGATAAAACTTCTCTCACATATTTACCTCGGAATATGTGATCATTCTCCCAACGGAATTCTCAAACACACCCGCGTCTAAATATATGATGCAGAAATTGAAGCTACGTTAGCTTAACGTTGAAAGTATACCAACACATAATCATCTGTATCCTTACAAGCGTCATTAGCTTAACATTAAAAGTGAGGTAAACTTCTATAAGCAATTCCTTGTTACTTTCTCTATTGGGAACATATAGTGTGATGAAGTTTTATGTGATGTTATTCCTATAAACGCATGCCGCCTCCTTTTAGGGAGGCCATGACAATATGATCGATACGCTTAGCATGATGGGTGTGTAAACACATACTCCTTTATCAAAGATGATGCTAAGAATAAGTTAGCACCCATACCACCTAACAAGTCTAGCAATGCCTCAAGGGAAGCTAAGCTATTAGTGACCTTGATGACCAAGGAAGAATTCAAGGTGATGAATTCTGAAGCCCAGATGATGAGTTTCATCCTGGTACTCAAGGTGAGAGGCGGATCAACCATTCCACTAGAAGTTATACCCTTGTTAGCTGAATTTCCATATGTGATAGCTGATGAGTTACCAACTGGATTGCTACCTATACAAGACGTACAACATGCTATCGAATTTGTTCCAGGAGTAGTTATTCCTAATAAGCCTGCTTACAGCATGAGTCTTCAAGAGCATGCTGAAATCCAGCAACAAGTTGAAGAGCTGCTGAAGAAAGGGTTGGTTCGAGAAAGTGTTAACCTTTGTACTACACTTGTTCTGTTAGTGCCCAAGCAAGATAGGAGTTAGAGAATGTGCATTAATTATCAATATGTTAACAAGATTACTATAAAGTAACGGTTCCCGATACCCCAGTTCAATGACATGTTATACCAGTTGTATGGTGCCACTACCTTCTTTAAAATTGACCTTCGTAGTGAATACCACCAAATTCAAATTCGGCTAGGAGATGATGGGAGACCACCTTCAAGACAAGATATGGCTTATATGAACAAAATGCTATGCCTTTTGGGTTATCAATGCCCCTAGTAGATTCATGCGTCTGATGAACCAGGTATTGCGACCCTTCACTAGAAAATTCATTTTTGTTTACTTTGATAACATTCTTATTTACAGTATGAGTTAGGTAAAATACTTTGATCACTTACGACAAGTCTTGCAAGCCCTGTAGGACTAAAAGCGTTTTGCCAATCTTAAAAAGTGTACTTTCCTTACAGATTTTCTTAGGGTATATCATCATGACAGAAAGTGTTTAAGTTAACCCCAAGCAAGGTTGAAGCCATTAATAGTTGGATAGTTCCAAGATCCATTCACGGAGTCAGAAGCTTCCATGAGTTAGCTTCTTTTTACAAGAGGTTTATGCGTAATTTTAGTTATATTATTGTACCCCTTATATATTGCACTAAGGGAGACAAATTTCAATGGATACAGCAAGCTCGAAGGAGTTTTGAGTAGCTAAAGAAGCAATTGACTCCCATACTCGCATTTCCCAATTTTAACCAAGTGTTCGAAGTTAGCTGTGATGCTTCCAACATAGGAATTAGTGCTGTCTTAAGACAGGAAGGCCATTCCATTTCCTTTTTTTAGTGAGAAACTCAATAATGCTAAGATTAACCATTCTACTTATGACAAGGAGTTATATGCCATTGTCTGAGCTCTGCAACACTAGAGTCACTATCTCCTGAACAAAGAATTCATACTCTTTTTAGACCATGAAGTTCTAAAGTATTTAAGCTCTTAGTAAAAGACAATCACAAATATGCTCGGTGGAGTGAAATATTACATTCTTATCCCTTCGTCATTAAGCATAAGGCTAGAATTTTAAACCCATGGCTGATGCTCTTAACCATCAACATGTGTTGCTAACAACAATGCAAGCCAAATTTATTGGTTTTCACCTTATCAAGGAGCTCTATCAAGATGATCCTAATTTCCTTAGCATTTGGGAAGCTACTGCCAATCAATCTTTCCACTAGTATTATTGACATGATGGGTTTCTATTCTAAGGGAAAACCCTATGCATTCCTTAGGGTTCCTTGAGATAAGCTATAATTTGGGAAGCTCACGATGGAGGTTAGTTGGTCACTTTGGTAAAAATAAGATAGCTGCTCTTGTCAAAGAGAATTTCTATTGGCCTAAACTTGAATAGGATGTCAACCGACATGTTTAGAGATGTAGAATTGTCATATGACTAAAGCCAAGAGCCAAAAATATAGGGTTATATATGCCACTACTTGTTCCTGTAGCGCCATGGGAAGATGTAAGCAGGAACTTTGTTCTTGGCTTACAAAGAACGCAGGAAGGATTCCATTATGGTGGTTGTGGATCGATTTTCAAATATGGCTCATTTCATTCCATGGTAAAAGACCAATGATGCGGTGGAAGTTGCAGATTTGTATTTCAAAGAGATTGTTTATCTTCATGGCATTCCCAAAACCATTACCTCTGATTGTGATGCTAAATTTCTTAGCCACTTTTGGAGGACGCTATGGAAAAAGTTGGGGACTAAACTCTAATTTAGCAGTACCAGCTATCCCTAGATGAACGGTCAAACTGAAGCTATTAGCAGAGTTCTTGAAAATCAACTTCGTAGCTTTATGGGAAAGAATTTGAAGCAGTGGAACATTATTCTTGACCAAATAGAATTTGTCTATAATAATTCTGTTAACCAAGCAACAAGGAAGTGTCCATTTGAAGTTGTTTATGGCATTCGACCCCTTAGCCCTTCAGACTTGACACCTTCACTTGATAAGCAGTAGTATAGTTTTGAAGCAGATCAAAGGGCTAAAGACACCAAGAAGTTGCATGAACAAGCTCGTAGAAGAATCTAGAAGTAGAATTCCACACTCAAGACGCAATGAGACAAGCATTGGAAACATCATATCTTTAATGTGGGAGATTTGATTTGGATACATCTGAGAAAAGAGTGTTTCCTTAAACAACCAAATGCCAAACTATCCCCTCGAGCTGACGGCTCATTCAAGATTGTGCAAAAGATCAACAACAATGCTTATAAGGTGAAACTACCAGGGGCCTATAGTGTTTCTGCCACTTTCAAAGTTGTTGACTTTTCACCCTATCTCGATGATGTCAAATTTGACTCGAGTGTGAGTTCTGTCCAACCCGATGAGGATGAAACGGAAGAATGATGATGAAGGTGATGAAACAGTAGAACCATGAAGGCAATAAAGAATTAGTTTCGTTTTCATCAATAATGCTCTATAATTGTGTGTAATTTCTGTAATATCTCTTTAAGAGATTTTAATATGTTGTTTGGCTTTTAACTAGTATAAATAGGATGTCATTTGGATTGTAAGGAACACACAAGAAATAAGAAACTTGAGAGTATTTTCTAAGAGTTCCAATGTGAGTTTTTCGATTTCTATATCACATAAGCCACACTGTTAGCTATGCATATGTAAAAATAATATCGGCCCATTAAAAAAGGTAACGATGTTATGTTGTATCTAATAATTCTAGCATTTTTGCTCTTAATTTTAAATGTTCATGAATATTTTTTCATTTTCAAGAAGCATACAGTGTTGAATGCAATTTGAATAAAAACTCATATTTTTACACCTCAACCCTTAAAAAAGTTTTAGACCTGGTCTGTTAAAACTATATCGGCGCAGTGCAAAGCTCATTGCAACAACAAGCACTGTAGTGTTCATTACTGTCATTCGCATCAAAACTGGTTCCTAATTAAAAGAATGACTACCATGTAACCACAAAGCTGTGACAAACAATAACCACGTCATATTAAAAATTACAAAGAATGTTTAAACCAATAAAAAACTGAGCATTTTATTGAGCAACGCCAAAGACGATATAGTCAAGTGGTATAAGATGTGCTCCTTGTGATATCATACTTGGGGTCCCACCCTCTTCATAGGCATTATGCATGTCATCTAAATTAAAAATAAAAACTGAGGAAAAATTACAAATATACGAACAGCTTCTACCTCAGCCTCTGGTAGAAGCTGAAGCTAGACTTGCCACGAAGTCATTAATATTCGTATCGGTACTTCCACCTTCATCACAAGCCTTCAGAGCAAGATTCTTCCATTTCATGGCATTCTTCTTCATCTCTTTCCCTCTCTCACTCCTCATTACTTCCTCTATGCATTTCTTTAGTGTCTCTCTGATCACAACTCCTTTGTTATCAGCTTCAGCTTTCACTCCTATCTTCCACACATCTTTTATGTACTTTGCATCTGTGGGTTGGTCTGTCCACTGAGGAACTCCCACCATTGGAACCCCTAAGCTCACAGCTTCCACTGTGGAGTTCCATCCACAATGTGTCACAAAGCAACCCACAGCTTCATGATTTAGCACTTGTAGTTGAGTACACCATGTGACCACCAATCCCTTTTTTTGTGAAATGTCCAAAAAGTCCTTAGGAAGCTTATGTTTCTCAGATTCTTTTACCACCCATAAGAAGTAACTTCCACATTCATTCAAGCCCCAAGCTGTAGCCTCCATTTGATCACTATCAAGAGCTACTAAACTTCCAAATGAGACATAAACGACAGACCCACTTGGCTTGTCGTTTAACCAATTCATGCAAGCTTCGTCTTCTTCCTTGTAAAAGCTGAAACCATAGGAGTAGTCATCTTTGAGTCTCTTGTCTAAGAACATTGATGGTATGGTTGGTCCTATTGTCTTTAGAGGGAAGAGTTTTGCTTGCCAATCAGCCACCTAAGATGTTTCAGAAAATGCAGTTAATGAACAGCTTTCAAGTATGATATATATTTACACATTGAATATATGCGCATTCTCAAGTGGGAAAAAGTGATTATTTTTCCTTGCCAATTAGTCATCTCAAGTACAAAATGAAAATAGCAAAAAAAAAAAATGTTGTAGGTATTTCCTTCAGTACTATATATAAGACTTCGTTTATAATGCAACATTTCAAATCTTGACTAGAATAGAAGTATGGCATGCTAATATGTCTTGGATGATCCACAACTTAAGGTCGAATGCCTATGAGCATAGGCGGACCTACGTTGTCCGCAGCGGGTGCAGCCGCACCCCCTGACTTCCAGAAAATTAGGTATATATTAGTACTATGTGATTTATTTTGCACCCACTCATTTGCTAATTTTGAACCCACTGAATTTTTATACAAATTCTTCTCAAAAGATATTAAGAATAAGTCTCACTTGTCTTCTCAAAAAATAGTTTGCACCCCCTGACTCGGGGTCCTAGGTCCGCCACTGCCTATGAGTACATTGAACTATAGATGTGGTTGAGAGTCATCACAGTTCAGGCACAACAACAAAATTATCAAGAGGACGCTCTATGTAGGGCCCACTAATGTAGGCCTCTTAGTAGGGCCCACTATTCCAAAAGCAGGCGATAGAAGCCCCATGCCTCTTTCTAATTTACATCCCCATATCATCCTTTGCGCGACAAACGAGGTTGAATATTTGGCACCGGAGACTTAATTTCGTGGACAAGTACGTAAGTTCAAATATGAAAGGAACAAAATACTACTATTGTATAGTCATCCTTGGTTGCATAGAATAGTCAACCAAATTTTGTCGAAGAATCATACTTGGGGTTAAAAGGAGTTGTTTGTATCAGAAAAGAAGAGCTTGATTCAGAAACACGATATGTAATCTAAAAATCTCTGTCACATGTCTTTGTTAGTGTATTCCACCGTTTTTCGGAATTTCAAATGAAGCTTTCTTGGTGTGGACCCCGATTGTGGTTTTTCTTTTAGGTAGAGTATCAAAAAAGAAAAGGAGATTATTTGGCGATAAATGAAAAAAGCGTAGTAGAAAAACCACCTTTTCATATAAATGTAACTGATTGGACACACAATTCGGATCCCTTTTTTTTTTAATTTATATGGGACAATTATAAACTAAGAAATTTTAAGTCAACAAGATGGAATTCTTTCACATTTTTTTCCGGAAGCTTTCCATTCTTAAGTAAGAGCAAATGGGATTGCTAGCTAAGTTGCAAAATAAATAATATAGTTTGACTTAAATGTTGAAGGTACATGTGAGGGGTTTATTTTGGTTTTAAATATATGTTAGATTTTTTATGGAATTCACGTTGATGGACCAAACTGTTTTAATTAGGTTTTCCACCCAACCATTGAGTTATCTAAATATCTCATTCTATTTCGTTTTCTCTTATGAGGTGTATTTGTTGTGCCATTGAGGTTCAGGTTCGTTGATTCGACTCGTAGAACTTAGAGATTTGATCTGGATGTGAATATAGATCTAGACCTACTAAGTTGCTCTCCCCTCCTCCTTTATTTTCTGACAGTATAAAACCCCATTAATCATTTTGTTTCCTAAATTTATAAATTTTCTCAAATGATTTTTATTCATTACACTTATTAAAATGATTTCTATCAAAGGGTAACTTTCAATACAAATGATGTATATGTATTTTAGAGAAATCAACACATATTTCTGATAAATAATTAACTTCACTGATTTTTTGACATCTACCTTAATTATGATTTATCTCTTACGTGTAAAGACTAGAAAGAGTAGAAGGTTTGTTCTACCTGGAAGAAATTAAATTAACAAGAAATACTGACCTGTGGTTCAAGCTCATAAAACGAATTACAAAGCACCCAATCTGCTCTCTCAATATTACAGAACTGATTCACAACCATGTCCGTGAAAGCTGGATAAGGCCCCAAAACATACAAGAAAGAGGCAAGTCACAAGAAGCAAGTGGAGGCAATGCAGGAAGCAAAATCTCAGATTCATCATCTTCATCAGCCAAAGGAATCTTCAAGTTTCCATTATAAACATGATAATATATACTGTTCACTGCACAAGATTGAGTGAAAAACACAGCTCCCATAATCCCAAATTTCTTGGTCACCTCAAGAGCCCAAGGTATGAACGAATCATACACAACACAGTCAACTGAATCACCAGAACTTGTGAGCTTCTGCAAGAGTTCTTCAAAAGTCTTTAACCCTACGTCCCAGAAACGATCGACGTAAGCTTGATCACTTCCGGCAGCTGCTAGCCCTCCGCCGTCGAAGCCTTCGGATATGCTCTCGAGAGCTATGGAGGTTGATTTGAATTGTAAGGTGTTGCAGAGGAAGCGAGAGGCCACAAGTGTGACTCTAACTCCTTTATGATCCAAACGCTTAGCGAGTTGGAGCATAGGGTTTACATGACCTTGAGTTGGAAAAACCAGGACCAAACAATGGGGTCTTCTCTTTTTCCTTCTCTCTTCCATTACTGTTTCTCTCGTTTGCTTGGAAAAGTTATCTGAGATTTGTTTATGATGTAGTGTACTGTGAATTAAATTACTTTTATAGTATTCTTAATTCTTACTAGTTTCCTCTGCCTAACGTAACGAGGTTGACTTGTTAGTGTTATCTATATCTGCTTTTCTATTCCCAATAATTTATCCAAATAAATTAAAGTCGAAGAAGCCAGCCTGTTGTCACGGGGTTAGTCTTTCGACCCGTGCGGCACTTAACAACCTTGCTCTTGGAGTTGCTAAGTAAGCCTAAATCGAATGAAGCGAAGGATGCTTGGCTAAGTTAGGAAGAAGAGAAAGCTTAAGGCAAGGAAGAACTTACAAGAGAAAGAGCTTGGAGAATGTGAGAGAACTTGTATTACTTGAATACTTGAGGATTTGAGGGATGGTTTGCAAATGAGGAGGGGTGAGGTATTTATAGGCCTTCTTCCACTTCCTTACTATTCCCACCTCCTTAATAGACGGTTGGGATCGAATCGATCCTACGGTTACAATTCTTCATCTAGAATTCTCCTTACAAATATCTAGATATTTACATAGAAAAATCTAGTAGCAAATATTAAAATAATGAGGCTAGAAATGTGTGGACTTCTCTAGAATGTCCTGGCATTCTCTAGCACTCTCAAGTCGGTTCGGGAGGCTTCTGGAGAATTCTGGGGCGTTCCGGAGCTTCGTAACCTCAGGAAAAATGACGGACCGTGACACTGTGCTGTATTGATAATTGACCCAAGTAATGAAGTCGTCCTGTATTTGTGCATGATGATTATACTTCCTTTTATAATAAGTCATTTTTAAGGAATTTTTTTTAGTTATAAGTTCACATAGAGATTATAAATGATTGCTATTCAATTATGCCATCATTTAATTCTTGTTGAAAATGGGGAGGGAGAGAGAGTGGTGAAAATCATTTATATAATAAGGGGCGAAAATTTTAATAAGGGTAAACCTAAAAATGGAATTATCAATTGGGAGATTTAGGTTCAAGTCCCATAGAAGAAAGTTGTTTATAAGAATATTTCAAGAGGTTGTCAATGACAAATTGAGGAGTACCATTGATAAGTGGAGCAGTTGCCATTGGTAACCAATGTGATCTTACAATAAATAATTCATTAACGCGGGACCTTACAATAAACCTCCATTATCAATTTAAGATCTATACAATGACCTACTGCCATTAATTGATACTGACACGTAAGAATTAGTTAAAATAAAGTTATAATAAAAAGTAAAGTTGTAGGCGGTTTTGTAATTTGATAAAAACAAATCTTCCTTTCAGTTTAAAGCGCGAAAGAGGTGGCTGGTTGTAGTCCGTCTCTGCATAATTAATTGAAAGGGTGCAAGTATTTGAATTCAATTGGATTCAAATTATTAAATGTTTTTTTATTAAAATCATTAAATGCTTTATAACATATAGTTTTGTAATTTGTCAGGACTTGAACTGCACTACAAGGAAATGACAGTGATATATTCACAGTAGCGATAAAGTTAAATTTAATGGAATAGATCACTTAAATAATTTGACATTTGAATCTTTATTAAAAGATATGTTTATATTTAATACGTAAATTTGTCTCCAATATGATGATCTTCAATAAAAAATATAAAAAATAATTTTTTAAGTATGAAATATTTAGCTAGCTTATATATTAAGAATATACATGAGGGAATATAAAAACATAAAATTTGCAAAAAAAAATGTTCGCTCAAAATTTAATATAATAAGCTATGCGCTACGCTCATAATTTAATATAATAAACTTTATTAATGTGTCAGGAAATTGACAATTTAGGGCTGGTTTGGGATCAATTTTTTTGAAACATAGGTTACAAATCTAGATTTGAAATCTAGGTTTTCTCTTTTCTATTTTCTCTTTCTTACTTTTTTTCTCTTTTCTCTTTCCTACTTTTTCTCTCTTTCTCTTTCTTACTTTCCTCTTTCCTACCCACTTTTTTATCTCGAAATCCGTAAATGCTATATCTTCCCAAATATAAATCACTTTTCAAAATCTAGGTTTTACCTCAGATTCTGTGAAACCTAGGTTTCAAACTGGTTTCCAAACAAGCACTTAATCTATATCAAAATCCCTCCTCCCCTCTCTTCTCTGTTGAACGAAACACACCATTAATATTTTAAATTTACCTCCCATATGAGTTTCTTAATATAATATATATATATATATATATATATAGGAAGTGATTTAATTCTTTTTCCACCCGTGTATAGAGTGTATAGGAAGTGATTTAATTCATGATGCAAAAAAGAACATTTATTGTACAATTTTCAGTGACTAATGTAATTGAGTTTCTTAATATATATATATATATATATCAAATTTTTGCAACACAATCGATAAATTAAAATTCTAGAGGAATTAGTCTTTAGATCTTTAA
>JANTPZ010122076.1:0-24122 GCA_025593235.1 Vachellia pachyceras | reverse complement strand
ATATATATATATATATATAGTTTATTAAATTTAGTTTCCTTTTCCTTGTAGGATTGAGAATTTTTAGATATTTACTATAGTTTTAAAGGTTTCTCCAACATGACACCAAATTTATAGGTTGCATGACATGTCATAAAGTCATCCAAGGCAAGCCATTCAATTAGATTCCGTTTATTTGTTTTAGGTTTCATTTAAATAATAGTGATCAACCACACGCCCTAGAACTCAAAACTAGATTTAGCCAAACGATGCGGATTACTTTTGTAAAGTTATCTTAAGATCTTGTTGAATATCCTGAACCTAATTGCAATTTAATTTCTCTTTGAGCATTCGTATAGCTTTTTCAAGACTTTCAATTCATTGAGTTTGTAACTTGATTCTTATAGTTTGATTTATTGCGAGTCTGTTCTATAATTTCTTATTTAATCTACATCTATCCTTTTTTTTATTTGCCTCTGGTCATCCGGTCTTCGATATTTTTTTTTTGGACTCTAATACTAAGTCTGTGAGCAACTGACTAATCTAGATCAAGCACTTGTTTGACATGAACAACAAAAGGAATAAAAACTAATGAACTACCGGAATTTATCTTTTATTAATAGGTTTGAGGCTCCTTTTAAGGGGGAAAAACGGAAATTTCAATAAAAGATACTTAAATTACTTAAATTTTAATTTGGATTGTTGAACTTAACAAACCATTAATTAGGTTGCTTGATATAATTGGGATTTAAAAATTAGGTTAAATTACCTCCATACCCCCTTAATTTTAAAACATGAAAATTAATATTATTTTTATTTCTAAGAAATGACGCTCTTTTCTCGCATATGAATGAAGCTTTTTTTAATATTTATGTTATATTCCATTTTGCCATCAAAATCCAATCCATAATTATATCATTACTCTCGTTTCTTCAAGTGTCATCCCCTATTTTAAAGTTTTTACCCTTACACTTCCGTTATATTGAAATTGTCTTTTAACATTCTTCTCAAATTGTTCACCGACATAGAGAAATAAAATAGTTCTTTTTTCATATGTTGATCTTGAAGTATATGTCATTTTCCATGCCAACTTACACCAAACAATTTAGCATTTACTATAACTTGGATCTGATATCATGTCAGGAATTAATCAAACAGGAAAATCAAATATACCTGGGTAACGGCTAGCTCTAAATCAAATATGCCTGGGTTTCCGCTTTCTCTGCAACAAGTCAGGATTCAGGAAGGAAGATTCCTGGGATGTGATGATGAACCATGGAACGTAGGGAAGCTTCTACATGCTCACCTTCTGGTAGACGCGCATGTTTGGGAAATCCTTTTCCAACAGTGCACACAAACCAACAAGACAAAAAATATCTTAAAATCTATAAAAAATATATCTAAATTTGTAAAAAGTATCTTAAAATCCGTAAATTCTTTTTGAATTCTATAAATTTTTCACAGAATCTGTAAACTCATTTCTCCCCATAGATTCTCAAACACGCACGTGGTTGTCTTCTTCAATGAGACTGAGAAAGTTTTTGCAGCAAGTCTTGAGCTTGTAGAGATTATCCATGGATGAAGACCCCACCGTGGCTAACACTTCTGATAAGAGATACAATGGTGGTGATGGGAGAATGATGGTGATCAGACGCCATTAGCGACGATCGATGAAGAAGAATTATGAGATTATCGGTGAAGGTGATTTGTTTTTTGATGGATGAAGAATAGTATTATATGAGTGTTAGTTAATGAATTAATGGTCCCTACACACACACACACACACATATATATATATATATAAAAGAGTGGTTTGCCTCCTCGTTAGCGTTTTAGGAAACTTCTGATGTATAGTTTATTAAATTTAGTTTCCTTTTACTCGTAGGATTGGGATTTGTGTTCGGTAAAAGAATTCTTGGTAACAGGATACAGCAACTTGGAATTTTGGGAGGCCTATGTTTATTTTTTGAGTGGGAAATTTCAGATTTTATCCCTTATCCTACACCCAATTGAGTGCAGATTAATCTAGAGTCGTCCCAAAGATGAGACTTCCTAGAGATCGAGCTTAAGGCTTGACGGGTATGCGACCCCTTGCCTTCCTTTTGTCAACTAGTCGGATCAGCCCCTGGGCAGGTCTATGTTTATTTTCAACCACATAAAAGATGAAAGCAATTTATCACTTTAAAATAGGAAATAAAATAATTGATGATCATTTATATTTGCTCATATTTCATTTTAATCCCCTAAATTGATAAAAAGTGCATTTTTGTCACCCAAAATCAACTAAAAAACACTTTCGCTCTAATAAAGATAAAACTCATCTTACATACTTATCTTAGATTGCATGAAATCGCTTAAAAAAGCTAAACCAATCTTAAAACCATGTTGTTTCATTTAACAAAAAACACAGACAAATCAAACTTAAATGATAATGTGCAAGCAAACATCGATTTTAATCTTTTCAATATAATATTTTTTATATTTATATTAAATATAAACTAAACAAAAATATAAAAATATTATTTTTTGCATGGTTTATTTTTAAGTTAAACAAGGCATGTCCATGTGTTTGGTTTATTTTAATTAAGATATAAAAAATATTATATCTAAAAGATCTAAATGCAAGCATGCTCCATTGTACACTCAACTTAAATTTGATCGAAACGTTAACATCGTCCTTTAAATAAAATTAACATTGTTAAGATTAAAGAACTCAAAATATACTTTAAAAAGATGAAGTAAATATAAATGACTAAATGTATATTTAATCTAAAATAAATTAAAAGAAAAAGATGATTAATCACTGCTTGTGGTGTCATTGGAGGAATGATTGATCAATCATAAACCATAAACCTTTTCTTCTAGTTTTGTTCAAACATTGACATGTCAGAGATAGCTCTTCTAAAACTTTTTTAAATTACAATATTTTTAGTTAGAAGCCTTAACATTTAGATATAGATACAATGCTTTTAATTACAAGCCTTAATAATGAATACATTGTATTATTTACATATTTATTACCTCAAAAAAAACTTTTAGAGTTGATGATCCAAAAAAACAAGTTAACAAAATTTTCTTGATATTATAAAAGAGAATACGGACGGATCTTCTAATAAGGGATTTTGTCAAATGAAAGGTCCATTTGAGAAAATCATAGAATCTATTAGGGCTGTCATGCATACAAACAAAAAAAATCTTAATATTGAAGGATTAGTTTAGGATAATATATAAATATTACTTTTTAATAGAAAATTAGCTGAATTAAAGCGTAAGAACTATTTTTTATGTCCTTCTAAAAAATTATTTTTATTTTATCAGTATTTGTAAAGTTGTTGCCAAGTCAATCTTCTTTTCACATGGCTTTGTAGTGACAAATAATGACTAAACACTATTGAGGTGTTTATTTGGTAATTGTCAAGTCAATTTGAATGAACAAGATATAACCAAGTGATGTATACATTAGTTTAATTGATAAAGTAAATAAAAAAGAGTTGATTATATTTTTGTAAAGCACATTGAATATTATCAAAATTTGAGTAATCAGTATACATCTATGAACTTATGATAGAATAGAAGGTAGGTGAAATAGTTGAATTGAAAACCTGATTAAAAAGAGGAAGACTCAACTACTCTAGCTAGTAAATTGTTAGAAAAAAAAAAGTTGCAGCATTGAGAGAATATCAATTTGAACATCATTATGAAACTAATCTTATCAAACTGGGATCTAAGAATTACCCACTCTTACAGTAAAAGAATCATACGTGCTAATTACTTAGTTAGATCAGCTCAGAAGAGTAATAATTAGGATTCTGTCATACTGTTGCTGATACCATCTACTCCCTGCTTGGATTTATTCATATTGGAATGCAGTAATATACCACGATCTTCTAACATTATATGGTGTAACTAGTAAACTAGTTTGTAAAAAAGAAAAGAAAAGAAAAGGTTAATGGGTTGCTTCTTGACCTATATTATTTCTAGTTTGTGACAGCTAGGGGCGGACCTACGTTTGTATGAGGGGTACGGCCGAATCCTCTGACTTCCAGAAAATTAGGTATATATTAGTGTTATGTGCTTTATTTTACATTCACGCATTCGCTAATTTTGAACCCATCAATTTTTACGTAAATTATTCACAAAATATAATAAAAATAAGTTCCACTTATCTTGAACGTACCCACTACTAAAAAGATAGTTTGTACCTCTGAGTTAGAGTCATATGTCTATCACCGGTGACATCCATTTTACTTCTCCAGTAAACTCTAGTGTGCTTTCTTCAATTGTGAATCCTTGTTATTGAAGGCTAATAATATGGTAATCTCCTGTACAACTAAATTATGGGTCAATATATTACCCTTGATGCAGAATAATATTTCTCTTTGTGGCAGCGGGTATTTATGTATCTTGGTGGAGGGATGGGTTTTATAAGCTAGTGTTTTGAGACATTTGATGTATCTTGAGATTTATACTTTACAGTGTTTTATTTATCATAAGCAAAATTATTACTTTAGAAGCTCTCTTTTCTTGCTTTGCTAAAGATAATAAAAAGTCTATTTTACTTGAAGAGAACTGGTAAAATACCAAGGCTCGGTTTGGCTTGCTGGAATCATATCAATGTAAAAATGGAAATGAAAGTGAAAATGCATAAGGTGGAAGTTTAAAATTCGAAGAATCTAATGGGTAAGTGTAAAAAATAGACAAGGGTATTTTAGTGAGGATCAATTTCCCTTGGAAAATGACTTCTCTTCATAGGCTTGAGCTTGGAACCCAATAATTTGAAGGGAAATTGGATGTCCAAGGAATTACTTTTATGCCAAACAAACATTAAGAATCTAATTTCTATCTTTTACGAAAATCCGTGAATCCAATCAAAGTTGAACATAAAGCCCGTTTGAATCACATAATTGATGAGAATGGAAAGGAATGAAAGAGAATGAAAAAGAACATAAAGGAAAATTTGTTGACATGTCATGTTTAGTATGTATTAAAATGGAAAATGATTTATTTTCATGTTACTACTTGAATTTTTTAAGATCACAACCTTAAGTCTTTCCGGTTCGTAACTTAAACATAACATGTTGCAATATAGAATATCTTCAGTCGAGCCTTAAAATATTCATATTTAAATTTTGACTTTGAATTGTTTTAGGTTTGTTCTTATCGCGATTTGAAATTTCCAATTTAGATGGAAAATTGATTCTCACCATTTGGCTTTCCAAGAACGTTTCCCATGGCCATGACAATGGAAGATTCAGCGCCACCGGAAAATGTGCGAATCAAACACGCGCACACAATGAAAGATCTGAATTTTCTTTTTCATTTTCGGCGATACAAACGGGAGACTTTCACTAGGATTTACCTTGAGCCAATTCTCCATGGCATCAAATAGCAAAAGAAGCTTACTTTACTTATGTGTTAACTGTTCAGGGATCTAATCTGTCAACGGATAACGGATGATCAGATGAATCATCAATAATGAAGAGCCGACCAAATTTTCCGGACCAGAGTTACGACCCGTGATTTTCGATCCCCACAGTTAAAATGTCACAATATGAGCTGAACATGGCCGCATGACTGTACTGACACGACATGCTATTCCACCTTCTGGTACACTTTAAAGTTCCCAGTTTTATCTTTTTGGGGAATTTTAATTAAAAACCCCAAAAGAAAAAAACTATCATTAATGCCATCATCCTCCTGTGGGGTTCGAGAAGAAAAATGATGTTTTTTTTTAATTTTTTTCCTGTTTGGGTCCTGCTATGTGCCAACGAGGTACAAGAATATATCTTTATACAAAAAAGTCCGCCTCCGTTCTTAGTTCTTACCACGCCTTTCCTCTGCCTTTCCTTCCCAACCTTTCCAAACCCTCCTCCATCAATCTCTTCAACTCAAAACCTACATTACAGATGTGCTCTGCAATTTGACATTAAAGCTATATATCTTTGAAGAGGGAGAGATTTCTGATGGGTTTAGTAAGCATAGAAACCAAGGGGTGTGGGAAGGTTGATATCGGGTTCATTCTGGTTCAGGAGTTGTGGGTTTTGCTCAACCTTTACTGAAACAACTAGGGATGATAGTTTTGGAATTAGGTATCAGCATCACAGTATCTGCTAGTGCCACTCATGTTTGGGATTCGGAGACTACGATGGTTTATGGGTCTGAATCAGAGAAATATGTCGACCAAAAGATTGGTCAATGTCGAGCAACGTGGCCCTGCAAGAGCAAATCTACTATCTATGATGGATGCTGTTCATGAAATTGCCATTTACATTCATAGGTTTCATAATCTAGACCTTTTCGAACAAGGGTAATCTCTAGTCTAGTTTCAGCAGAATTGATGAGTTCTAGTGAATGTTGTGTCAAATACTTTCTGTATTCCTGTTTAATTTTTCAATGTCAGTCATTCAATGTAGATGGTACAAAATCAAGGTTACTTTGAGATGGGAGGATGACGAAGATTCCTATCCTGGGATTCCAGCACGGGTAGTTCAGTATGAAGGTGAATATAATTACAATCTTTTTAGACATCTGTGATTTATTGAGATATTAGTGATTCATTTAAGCTGTTTCTCTGTATTTAGACATAATTAATTCATAGAGCTACAAATCCAGGTTCACTGAGAGCTTGTGCCTGTTTGATTAGTGGTTGTGTGTGTTGACAAATCAAGAAGAATGGATTGAGAAATTAAATGTATCATTACAAACCCATGTGGGTACAACAATTATCTACCCTCTTTTGAGGGTGATCATCTAACCCCATTTTGGGGACTTTTGAAATGGGAGACCCAAGTTATCCTCCCCTTCTTGGTGGGGATTCTTCATCCTTTCACCTTTTGGTGATGATTATACAATCACACACTCAAATCATTACATTGTGACCCTTTATATAGACTTTTGGGTCATTAATTAACTAAGTGATTAACACTAACCACTTTAACTAACTCACATATTTCCAACACCCCCCTTCAAGTTGACACCCCTTAACTCTAGGTGTTCAACTTGCCAATATAAAAAAATTACAATGGAGTGGGGTGAGTTAAACTATACAATTTTAATCCAAACAACAATACAAACATTTCTTCTAATCTTCTTCTCAATAATGAACAGTTTATATAAATTCTTCACTTGTTCAATTGATTTATTTCTAGCAGCCACTTTGGGAGCCAAACCATCAACCACCCTTTCAGCACCTTCGTTAGTAAGTCCCTCAAAAACATCAACAGGTACCTTTACAATCATGTCAGGGAATTTCTTTGCCAGGTCTTCAATTCTGGTTCCTCCCTTTCTCTAGGAAATTATCAGGGAACCAGCAGTCTTGCAATTTAAAGTTATAGCAAAGTACATCTCCTTCACAAGTGACAGCTTTTCACACAAGCAAACTTTGCTGACAAGTTTTCCCTGAGGACCTGTTTGTTTGGTAGCCAATATCTGTCCAAGCATCTTTCCAGCTATACCTTCAACCTGATCGGCCTTAACAATGTGAACTCCACCCTTGAGACAGCATTTAAATGTTCCCAAACCTTGTCCATCGGCCAGAATTTGACTTTTAACTACCAACTCATTCTCATCAGGAAACACGTCCTTGATGGCCTTTTTACTTCTTCAACAGATGAAACAGCTACACCTCTCGGAACATTGATTCCGTGTTTGCTCATCAGCTCAACTCCCTGATTTCAAGGAAGATCAGAGGTGACTAGCCATCCTTACCAAACAATTCAAATAAGCATATGCCATTTCCATAGATTTATGTAGAAGAAGTTGCAAACTCAAAGTGACCAGTCACCCATCACGCATCATGGCACGATGGAATTGAACATAGGGGTCAGACAGTAAAATGGAGATTGGCGCAAAATTAACAAATATTTCTCTCTCGCCTGAACTTACAAACCACAACGGACCCTAGCAATTCCTTTCCCCACTCTCGCTCTTCGGCCGTGCGCATATCGATTGTGGATCTGATTTGGTCATTGAGTACTGCATTAGCCATAGACAATATCCTTTTCCTCTCATGCTTCAACTCAAAATTCTCATCCTCAAATTTCAAACCATAAATGGATTCTCCTCCAGTGCCATCGCCAGCTGAGATATCTCCACCTTGCGCCATGAACCTTCAAGAACGCGATGAAAAAGAACTCCCTTGTGAACGCAAGTGACTCCCAACTGAGTAATCATGTCTGTGAAACTTACGTCAACTTCTTGAATTTCTTTAGTTTTTTTTTACTCTTCCCCATCTCCATCTGCTTCAACAACTTTGGAAATGCAAATCTTGCAAGTCTCGACGCTCTTCTTGGCTTTCTTTTTCTTCTTGTTCGCTGGACTACGCGAGGTTTGCAGTGTGAAGCTATATCCAGATTTTTCGTGCGCACTCAAACTGTTGTGAAACCAAGTCTTTGGTTGTCCAGACTCATGCAAAGACCTTCAATATTGGGTCTTGGTCATTCGGGTCTTGATTTTCCGTCGGTGGCACAAACTACTATGTGGTACGTATGCAAACTAGACGGGATCCTTTCTTTGCTGCTTTGAGTGCTCAAAGTCTAAGAATGATTATGATCATCATCACCAAGAAGAAGCTGCTATCACCACTCGTTTCTGGAGTAATAATAATAATAATGTAGCAAATAAGGTTTCGAGGAGTCTCAGTGATCATTTTGAATTCTTCAGTCTTTTTGCTTCTTGCAAGAGAACATGTGTTGTTTCTGAATCTCTGGTTCATCTTCCAAGCTCCAGAAGAACACGTTGAAGACAGAAACATACGAACAAAGAACAATTTAGCCCCATTTGGACAGTATAAGCTCTGATACCATGTTGACAAATCAAGAAGAATGGATTGAGAAATTAAATGTATCATTACAAACCCATTTGGGTACAACAATTATCTACCCTCTTTTGAGGGTGATCATCTAACCCCATTTTGGGGACTCTTGAAGTGGGAGACCCAAGTTATCCTCCCCTTCTTGGTGGGGATTCTTCATCCTCTCACCTTTTGGTGATGATTATACAATCACACACTCAAATCATTACATTGTGACCCTTTATATAGACTTTTGGGTCATCAAGTAACTAAGTGATTAACACTAACCACTTTAACTAACTCACATATTTCCAACAGTGTGTGTGTGATTTACATGCAATTTTGTTCTTCGGTGCAATATATGATGAACAAGTTCATTTTTATTTTTAAGTAGTTAGCTGCAAGCTTAGAGCTTGCCAAACAATTTTTTCTTGACAGATGAGGCTCAAATAATAAATTGCTTTGTTTTTTAATTCGCACAATACAGGTGCAAGTTTTTTTATATGATTTTGATTAGGCCATTAATCAAACTTTAAAATATTGCCAGCAAAACATGTATTCATGTGTTATTTATACTTTCTGGAACTTCGGTTAGTTCTCCTGAATGATCATATTTCTTATGTCAGTAGTCACTTAAACTTCATTTGTTTAAAAAAAAGAAGGTATTATTGTTTTGTCTGATTTAATAGAGAAGTAAATGGCCGAATGATATCCTTCTGTGTGTGTGTGTCTTTTTTTTTTTTTTCTTTTTTGTGTGTGAAAAGATGGAATGTGGAAACAAATGATACAACCTTAATTTTAGGGTCTTAGAAGACAAGGTTTTATCATTAGTCATGATGTGATCCTCACAGTGCTGTTTCTTTGTCACCACTTTTTCTTCTATTCAGTCTGCAGTCTAGACCAGATCATGGACCATGCTATGGTATAACTTTTTAGAGCTTATTTATCAATATTTTCTTTATTATCACCCCTCCCCCGGGGGTTGTTTGAATAAATTTGTACTGTCCAACCATGAAGGACTTGAAATTCTCATAATCTGAATTTAAGTCAAAATATTTGCCCTTCATGCTTTGAAAACTTTTTTAAGCTTCTAAAGCTTACTGTTTATAGCTACGATACGCTTTTGATATCACAAGGCAGTGAGACTACCTTTTGTCTTCGATTAATATAGAGTGAATCTGATAATCCATTTTGATCTTTTTGCTGCAGCTCCTGAAGTGGGTTATGACAATTTGTGTACAGTTTGGAAAATAGATGATGCAGACAACAGTTTTTCTACACCACCATTTCGAATCAAATATGCAAGGCAGGATGTGCTTCTTTCTATTATGATCTCATTCTACCTTTCTTTTGCTGGATATGAGGTCAGTAATTGTCTTATCCCATGATAGTTTGATATGACATTACACGTGTGTGTGTGTATGCAGGGGTAGTTGATTTCTTTATTTTGAAAGTTAAATACATCAACCAGGTATCTGACGCAAAAAAAACAGATAAAGGAGAGAAAAAGCTTGCTGAAAGCATGGTGTTTTTGTATCACCAAAAAAGTAAAAAAGGACATATTTGAGGCTTCATATGATGTTTTGGTGTTAGCTTGGCCTTTTGGGTTTTTCCAACGTGGCCAACTGAAAGCCCTAAAATTTCCTATTATAAATTTGACATGGTAATATGGTAGTTTCATGTTAAATGAATGCTGAAATTCTTAAAGAAGTGGAAGGGGCCCTCAGCTTGTACAAAATAATGAAAACATAAATAATGAACAGAGTAAAGAACTTGGGAAAGAAAACAAATTAGACAAGCATGAACTCAGGCAATAAAAGGCAATAACGTAAGTATATCATAATTATGGGTCGAAAACAGTTTATAAAAAGTTTATCAATTAAAATTATGCTCACCGATGTTTCTTTAGAATTACAGAATGTATGGACATGTTTCTTTACAATTATGCTGATTGATTTTTCTCAGGCAAAATCATCTGCTGTCATCTTGAAGTTTGAACTTATGCAGGCCCATACATCTGATATTGGGTTAGTCAATGATTCCATTCCCACTTGCTTCTTTTAACAAAGAAAATTAAAAACATGGATATTTATTGAAGTGGGGTTTATTTTCTTGTTAATAATTATTATTGTCAATTGGAAGTGTGAACCTTGGAATTGCTTGCATCAATGTGCAGAGCTGAGATGCGGGTGTTTCCAGATGCTTACTCTGCTTCAGTTCATGAGTATAGAATTCCCCCTAAAGCTCTTCTTGGGTTGCATTCATATTGTCCTGTCCATTTTGATGTTTCACATGCTGTCCTTGTTGATACAAGTGTTCATGTCAGTTTGCAAAAAGCTAGCTATCACACAAGCCGACTGAAGGTAGCCAGGTTTGTCGAAGTTTCAGCTTTTGAAGCTTGCATCACAATCGTGGTCACTGTTGCATCTTAATAATTTAGAGCCTATTCCTTTTACTGTTTTACATACTTTGCAGCTCTCATAATTGACTACTTCTATTATGCCAGTGATTATGGATCTCCTGAAGGCGCTTATGATGAAGATTCTATTAAGTCAAGCAAGGCATGTTTTATCACATTAAATTTCATATGATCTAAGTTTTAAGTCTACTTGACTTTTATTTCAATAATTTTTTTTTCCTTTTACGAAGATGCTATTATCATAGGCTTCTAATTTATATTAGTTGCTAAACTTGTTACATATTTTTTCTCTTGAAATCCTTTTTATTGCCGTAGTAAGTTATACTGATGGGCAAATCTCAAATCAGGCTAAGCTCATCAAAGCATTGATGGTGGCCCATGATATCCTCCTTGATGATCTGAGAAGAATAAGCGAAGGAATCAATCAAGCTATTGATCTTACCGGAATGACTTCCATAATTGACCCTACAAAATTGTATAATTCTTCTCCACTGGTACATTTGGACAGCACTGGCAGTAGGCTTTCACAGCAAACGTCTAACAGTTCAGAAGGCAGTGCTGAGGTAGAAAATCTGCAGTGTGGATGCTTTGTTAATTTATTCTACCTTTTATTGATCTTTCAGAGTTATCACTTATGTAGCAGTTCAACCTTTCCTTCAACAGAAAGCTACTGTTTATATTGATATGCATACTTACAAATTGTTTCAGTCTTTATCTTGGGACGAGCTGTTAAATTCTTATCAATCTATGGGGAATCAGCTCTTGCAGCTGTGGAATACATTTCTGAAATTTCACAGGTATATTGACATATATTACTGAAGCAATTACATCTCCATTAATTATCTCAAGTGTGACAACTTTATAGTTGCTCATTGTTCTTAATTCTTATTCTATATTCCTGCATCTATTCTGATCTTTATTGCATTTGGAAACGATATTTCATCAATTTTTTTCCCAACGTTAAGGCTGACATTTCCTTACTTTTTTCGGCTAAGATTGAGCCTGATCTACAGGCTAAGAGAGATTTAGCTTCTTTTGAAAGATGCTTTTTTGGTTTATGCATATTGTGATGCATTTATTAGTAAAATAAAATCTTAGCATGTATGTTGTCTTGTGACGCAAGAGGCACATTAATGATTTTAAAATAATATTGAAGCATTAAATTGAGACAACGACATGATTCTCTTTCCCCTCCTTTTGTTTTTTAACCCAGGGAAAACAAAACAAAGATACTCGAATTTCTACGTCAGTCATGGGCTATTGATCGAAGATCTGAGTGGTCTATATGGATGGTGCACTCCATAGTTGAGATGCCCCATCAGAATGTGAGTAATCGAGTTGAAGGAACACTAATCCGCTGGGGCATGCATGGAAGATCTTTAAATTCGAGGAAGCTAACTGATGATGTAAATATCTAATATATTCTGTACAATGATCATATACTTGATTATCCTCTATTATATTGAGATTAATCATTAAATTGTCTGCATGTGAGTCTGCTTAACTAAACCAATTTCTTTGAATCTGGTATCTCTCTTTTTCTGTTTAGCCTGCTCAGACTGCAACAAGGCGTGCTGAACTTCATAGACGAGGTATCGCACAAATGAGGGTGAGTCGTTGCTTGTCTAGAATGCTTTATAACCTTTCCTCTTCCTACTGAATGGAAACTGTGACATATGCTTCTCTTATGCAAAATGGTCATGACAACTATGAATTTAATGCAGATCAACAATCGCTCACTTCAAGACATGTATATATTTGAGGATCCTTTGCGCATTCCTATTATCATTATAGAACGGATGGCAAACATGGACTGTTCTCCAAGTTTAAATTCTTACTTCAATCCTTTGGAGGCAAAAGCAAGTTTTATCTTGGAAAATGGATCTAGAGTCACAAACAAGTCTGGGATTGGCCCACAACAAAATGGGCAAGTTTTGAGAGTAGTTGTTTTTGTGCATGGATTTCAGGTATGTTTCAGTTTTGCAGTTGCGTTCATCCCTATAATTATCATGGCATCTCATCTTACATTTATTGCTGCTTTGTAAGTTCATTCGTTTTGTGATAATATATCATCTAGTATTAACCTGAAAATGAAAAATCTCTAAATTGTCTACATATAGCTCTGACCACTCAACATGTTGGAGTAGAATGGATAACTTTTGTGTTAAAGCCATAAATTTTTGTATCCATATTAGAAGCTTTTCTATGATGTTTCCAAATTCTAGTTCAAAGCGCTGGATTTGCCTCCTTCCTTTAGATTACCAAGGCTTACAGTGACATTTTTTTTTTTTCAAATCATCTTGGTTCATTATTCCTGAGGTTTTCTTGTCATAGCAGCTGGGTACTGGGGGCAGAAAAATATCATCTGTGGGGAAATTTTAGCATTGGATGATTTTCACTTATTAGCTAATAAACTTTTTCACATTTTGCCTTGAGTGAAATGCTGGTTCAACACTTCTAAGTTGTTTTCACATTTTGACCTGAGGGAAATGTCAATTTTGACATAACCTTGAAGCTGCAAATTCAAAATGTGTGATAGTGAAAACTTATTTATTTTGTAAACATGAGCGTTTTAGTCCTTTCATATTGCTGTGGTATTAGTCTTCAGGAGTGCCATAGCCTAACAGGTAGCTTCTTTTTTCGTAGAGCCATATCTTGAAAGATAGATCATAAGATTGAAGAGCCTAAGGTCCATATAAATCACATGTCCGGATCCTATACTCATTGTATGGGCCCCAAGTCTCATACGTTGCAATGTGTTTTAACATTTCTCCACTGTCCACTGCATGAAGTCTGTTGAGATATGATTAAGATATATATTAGGAAAGAGTATCCTTCACAATCAGGAATTAGAATTAAGATTATGATTGTATATATTTAATTATAATAATGAGCTATTAATAATAAGGCTCATCCTTGATGTATATATATCCCTCTCGAGTAATTCAATAGATGTGAATTTTACAGTGCATCATCTTATAAAGTCCACACATGGGTGAGGTGTAGTGAATAAAGGGTTCGAAAAATTGACTTCAACACACAAGCAAGATGAAAAGGAGAGAGAAGAGATTTATGGGAGAGAAAATGGAAGTAGAGGGTTGTAGAAGGTTTTTATACCAATTTGCCGATGATATAAACCTTTAAGATGGTCACAACAGTGTGTTCGTTTGGGAACGCGGTATAGAAGTACTTTTTCGCAAGCCGAGGTAAATATGTGGAGGATATTATCTCGTTTTACGGAAAAATACTGTTGAACGTGCGTTTGACTTTTGGAAACGTTCCAAACAAGCCAAGTATCTAGCTCATGAGGTTAAAAGCCGAGAGGTCCATCAAGTGAGAGTCAATTCCAATACTTTCGCAGTAGGTTCCAACATTCCTTCATCCTCAACATCCTAGCGCCAAGACTCTCAAACCTGGGCAATGGCATACAAGCAATAGAACGGGAGAGATGAAGAGGAAAGGAGATCAGAACATGGGAATTAGAGTATGGTGGGCAGTGTAAGCCCTTGATTCCAGGCATTGATATGGACGTTTAAGAGAATCATACTCCAAAATCCTGCTTGTGGGAGAGCTCAAGGTTCATATAATGCCATACATTGTAGAGGTTCATAACATTGTATCCTTGATAATCTGTTCAAATGATTTGTTGCACAACCACAGATTTGAGTAGTCCAAAAAAATGTGGAGGCATGAGCAGTCCTATGTACCCTTCGTACAACAGTGAACCTCTAGTATATAGTGGGACAAACACCAAATCATTTACCTTAACCATTAGAATATACTTTGAGGCACATTATTATGTGTTGTATAAACTTTATAAGCCCAAGCTATTGTGTGTGTTTGGCAACAACTTTTTGGGGTCCAAAAGTCTATTAGCTTGCAAACTTTAACATTTGGTAACTTTTTCTTTTAAAATACATTTTGAGCAAAAAAACTCCTTTTTGGTAGAATAAATGCACTCTGAATCTAATGTTTATCCAAACATAAATGCATTTTGGACAAAATGCACTCTGCCATGCCAAAACTCCTTTTTGGCAGAATAAATGCACTCTGAATCCAACGTTTATCCAAACATAAATGCATTCTGTCAAAATGCATTATTTCAACGATTTTCCAAACGGGCATATTGCCTTGCCTTTTCATCTTGAAATGAGCACTTATTGGTAAACATGTTGACACGTCTCACTGAATAATTTTCAATCGATAAATATTAAGTTTAATGAATCTAACCTATTTTCTTATCTTAGTCATTGTATCTGGCCACTATAGCCATGTGATATTAGGGCAGATGTATTTTTTTATGTGAATTTGAGATGGCTATAACAAAGTAGCCATGAATGCTTCAAGAATCTTTGCTCCTTTGTTAATTGTCCTACAGAAGAATTTTACTGTCCTACTAGAAGCTTAACATTGAATTAACCTTGCCAGACACTTCATTTTTATTAAAAATGTTATTAATACAAATGGGATCCGTCCATCCTAATTTCTTCTATATATATGCGTTAAACCTCATTTTATATTGTTATATTGACACAGTCATACGCATGCATTTGTATTCTACACATGAGAGCTCTCCCTCTTAAAAGTTACCTTTAGATCTTTTTGTTTGCTCAAGTCATGCTCCACCTATTCCTGTTCTATGGAATATGTCTGAAATTAAAGGGTAACTTCGGTCTGTTATACTTTCCAGTTTCAAGTATAAGTCAATCAATCGCCAAAATCAATGACTACTCATGTGGATCTCCCCTTAACATTTAGCATTAGACATAGAAATATGCAATACAACAGCCCTCTTTCTTTTCCTTTATACTGTTGTTTGCATTGATGACTTTGCATTGTAGTTTCCTGTCCCGCTTTTTTTTTTCTTGCAATATTTTGCTTGCCTTTTTACTGATATGTTATTGCATTTCTCATTATTTCTACTTAAATTACTGTCTTCAAAAGATGCTGGTGGCTTTTACTGATTGTTATATGTATTTTACTTGATAGAATTCCTACTTTATTGTTTATAATCAGTGAATTTATTTCATTGGCAAGTTTAGAATTTGTCTTATCCTACTCATTGTTCTATTAATAGATCATTTGTCTTTCACTTGAACTCTTACAGGGACATCATTTGGATTTACGGCTTGTTCGGAACCAATGGCTACTGATAGACTCCAAGATACAATTCCTTATGTCAGAGGCTAATGAAAACAAGACATCTGGAGACTTCAGGGAAATGGGTTTACGACTTGCAGAGGAGGTTGTCTCTTTCATCAAAAGGAAGATGGATAAAATTTCAAGAAGTGGACACCTGAAAGATATCAAGCTTAGCTTTGTTGGACATTCTATTGGAAATCTCATTATCAGAACTGCTTTAGCTGGTATGCATGCATAAATCTTAGAAAAGTAGTGTTGATCTCAATAATTTATTAAACGAATTACTCTTTTTATTTGCAGAGAGCATTATGGAGCCATATTTAAGATACCTGTATACATATGTTTCGATATCAGGTCCTCACTTGGGTTATATGTATAGCTCAAACTCTGTATTCAATTCAGGGTTGTGGCTCTTGAAGAAGCTGAAGGACATGCAATGCATCCATCAGCTGACATTCACAGACGATCCTGATCTTGAAAACACCTTCATCTACAATCTTTCCAAGGTGTTGAATTGTAAATGCATGCTTATTCTCTCTTGATATATAGTGAATGTTTTCGGGGTTGTGGTGGTAGTTATTGGAAACTTGGCCGCAAAGGAGCTGTTTGCCTTGAAGTTTTGGTCGTTATGAGTAGCTTATTTATTCCTTTAAATTTCCATGGGAAATTTTTTCTATGCTGTTCAATTTTGTTGGTGTATTTTGATGAAGGGAAAAATGGGAAATAAGTGCCATTATGTTAATCTTTGGCTGCTGAAGTTAAATAACATCTATTCTTTTGCTGCAGAAGAAGACGCTGGTGAACTTCAGGAACATAATACTTTTATCCTCACCTCAGGTAACCTCTTTGGTACGCTTATGATGATAATTCGCATAGCCTGAAATTTAATAAAGTCCGTTCATTAACAATTTTTTTTTTCCTGAATTCCATTCTAAGAGCTTGCATTCGTCTATTTGGTCATTTCTGAAATAGTGAAAAGAGAGTGTATATCTGAAACCAATGAATTAAGAAGAGAAACCTGCACTGAATTAAAGAAATGTACCGGGTGGAGAGCTCACTTCTATTTCTATAGGACTTTTTTTAGCCAAAAAATATCGCATATTTGCAATCCCATCTGCTTTGCTGCAACGGTTCTTTACTTGAAAATATTTGCATTTGATGCATTATATGGCTTCTACTTTTGTATTGGTTTTATTAGAGTTATCAACTTTTTCTGATGATATGCTTTTGTGTAAAATTAATAATTTGGTAGCACCATTTTATTAAATATGAAATTACCCTTTTCTATTATTTGTTAAAGCATTTCATAGTGCCTCCTCTTGATCGCATTTCAGGATGGTTATGTCCCGTACCATTCTGCCAGAATTGAACATTGTCCATTAGCTTCTTTGGATTACTCTAAAAAAGGGAAGGTCTTTCATGAGATGCTAAATAATTGCTTGCAGCAAATTAATTCTCTCGCCGACCATGGTGTGGTCATGCGCTGTGACATCAACTTCAATACTTCCTTGTATGGCAAGAACTTGAACACGCTCGTCGGGCGGGCTGCTCATATAGAGTTCTTGGAGTCTGACATTTTTTCTAAGTTCATAATGTGGTCCTTTCCCGAGCTCTTCACTTAATCATGCAGAAATCTATATGGAAGTCCGTCAACTCAGTCCATTTTGAAAAATGGCAGAGTTTTTTTTGGCACAAGATTTCTGGACCTGCTTAACTGTTTCCTACGTTGGAATCAAGAAAAGTTCATAGGTGCCAAAGTTCAAGTCCTTGAAGGTCAAAACTCCTTCACATGGTTATAGTTGGACAAAAATTGGTGGATCCTTTCCAACCCTTTTCCAAATTTTGTTCCATTTTTCTTTTACAGGAGCATATAGTGTGTAGAGCCATTGTTTTTTTATGGGACCTTGGCCTGTGAATTACACTCTGTTTTGTTTTATATATCTTCTTGTTCAATGTCCAAGATATAGGGATGCACCTTTTATGCTAGTAGTCTCTACTGGGCTCTGCTAACGGACCTGCTTATTAAGGGTTAGCAGTGTTGCTTAGTCAGGCTTCTTGTATTAATAGAAGCATAAGTGTAAAATATCCGTTGTAAGTTTTTAGAAGGTGTTAGTTCAGTAGGTTTAGAACCTAGAAAAAAAATGCTGTACATTCTTAGTTGGAATTTGAAGAATTTTCAATAAAGTTACTGTCACATTTTATTTAGAAAACACTGCTGTAAAATTGTTACTTGTGAGCAGGATACCTATCAAATATTTGACCAAGTCCTCAAGACTGGCATCCTCACCCTATCCCTATCAAAAATATCAAGATTGTGTTGGTATATTTGACACTTTTAAAACTCCATTAACAATTCGTTATTTTAAAAGAAAAGAAATGAGCAGAACAAGAAAGAAAGAAACTCTCACTTTATTCAATTGAAAAGAAAGCAAAGCAATGTATTTTCACTTGAACGATTATACATTATACAAAGAACTTGAATTTGAAAAACGAGTGTGCTTTAGCAGAAGACGTAACCCCATCTTGAACTTGCCTCATATTCAAGCGATAATGTTGGTCAGAGATATGGCTGTTGATGAGTCATACAAAAGAGGAAGCACCCGATTTTACTGGATGTCAAAACGTTAATAATTCTCTTGAGATAGCTTTGATGACCTATCGGTGGTCACCAGTAATAATCAGGGTCATCCACCATAACTGGTTCTGTTGGCCAGAGATAAACCCTCAATGCCCTCTTCAAGAACGTCGCGTGTGTTAGTCAAGTCGGGGAGAGATCATGATTATAAGCTTTCGAAATTATAGTAGACTTGTAACCTAGAAAAAAATGTTGCACATTCTCAATTAGAGTTCAAAGAATTCTCAATTAAAGTTACTGCTTACTTTATTTAGAAACACTAGTCTGGTATTATTGGCACTTCAGAGTACGATAGCTATAAGAATGTAAAATTGGATTGGTAAATTTGTTGATTGTTTCTAAAAACTTCATACCGCTCATAGTTTCTTTCAATAAAAACCCAGGCCATGTTGTCTATATCCATTAAATTAATTTCACAGATAAATTAGAAATGTGCATATGCATTCTAAATCTTAATTTTAACAACAAATAATGGTAAAGTAAAAAGTACACCTATGAAAATTTAAAAAATCCCAATTTATATTGAGGATGGCATTTTCCGTCACCAAAATACAGGATTGCATTTCGTTTTTTCTCCTTGTAATAAATGGACATCACTGTAGTAGTAATACCAGCAGTGCAAGGCCAAGGCATGAATGTTTGCTTCTCTTCATCATTGTGAAAATTTACTGTATTACAAATTTACCAAGACAACCACAAGTCCAAGTGCAAGGCCAAGACATAGACCATATGAGCAAATAAGGAATGAGACATTCAGGAAGTTCTTTCACACAGGTACAGAGATAAATACAAGCCAGATAATAGATTGAACGCATTTTGGGTAAACTCTTCCTCCTTCCAAAAAGCAAGATACAAAATGTATACGCTTCACAAATTTGTACATTTGACCCCTCTCTGTAACAAGTTCACCAATTTCCTTACTCTGTATAGTTTGACATACTCAGGTATTCTAATCCCTCAGTTCTGCAAGCCATAATCTTCTGGAAAACCTCCCTCACTTGGCACTCAAGTGGATCCAACCCACCTTTAAACGATTCATGAATCAAATTCAACTCCTCCGTGACCTGTTCAACTTCAAATTTCTGCTCATCCGTCAACGGAAACTGGACTGAATCCACCAAGTCTGTCAAATGTTGGGTACATTTCTCCATTTGATATATTTCCCTCAACAAGCCATTTGAGTTCCGGCGCTCACGCTTCTTAGACTCCTCCGAGATTCGTTCGTGAAGTGAGATTACAGGAGTGCTCCATGAGAACTGCCGGGGGATTGAAAAATGGATATTCAGACCCCTATCCTGACAAGGAATCGCCGCTACCAGAGACCACAAGACAAACAACAAAACTGAGTACATTGTGAACACAGGAATAGCAAGGCCATTGGTTGTTGCAATCTCATTCGCACGAGGTGGAGCCAAGTTATTTGCAATGGATTGCAGTTGCTTGGCTGCGGACCAGGAGCGAGATACACTCCAAGAATGAGATCGAGAATGCCCTGATTGATTGTGCTTATCTTTGCTTGTGTTATGACGCCCAAAAGATCGGTTGCGTTGTGAAAATGCAGACCCAGTGTCATCAAGCATTGCTAGTGCCAAATCCATCAATGCCTTTCTTGCTCTCCGAAACACGCCTTCACTTAATGCTCTCTTTTTAGAATCCAAGGCAGACATGACAATCTCCAACTGTTTTTGCCACACACGAATCTTCTCAACCCCTTCACGGCTTGCGTTACAAATGTCAAGCGCCTTCACTGAACTCTCGAAGAATTCAGAAATTATCCGATCAAGAGGGGGTTTCGAGACCTGCTCTTTCTTATTCAGCAGAATGGCTCTGAATTCCTCTTGGCAGCAGACAAATGCATCCAGGAGCTTCAGCATCCATTGGATAGAGAGCAATTCATCATCACTGACCCCACAAAGTTCATGGAATCTATCCGTAACAAGCTTCTGGAACGATTCAAACCCTGTATCATGGGATCCAGATTCATGGCTCGATTCCAAAGAATGAACCTGCTCCCGCCGGATACCAAATAATGAACGGCCAATGGAGGAAAATGGCGTCGAGGGGCCCTGACTATCGGCAGACGACATCGTTAAACTTCAGATAAAACCCTCCACAAGATCCTCAATACTCTATACCAAATGTCCAAAACCACCAGATCACAAGAAACCCATCATAAACGGCTTTTTCATTCAAATGAATCTGATGCTAAGGCATCTAAATTCATTCATCATAATTAAACATTAAATATGCAATTGGTCAAATTCATTGACTTCAAAGTGGATCGGAACAACAGATTGATCGAATTCCAATACTGAAAGCCAAACACAAATCACAAAATATCTTACCTTCCAATCACATGTCCTCCATCACTTCAAACTCGAACATAAGAATTTGCAAAACCACGCTCAACATCAAACAACCTCATCGTAAATGACTTGATTTTGGGGCAAAAACAGTCTCAACCAACAATCGATCAAATCTTTTTCCCTGAAAACTTCCCGAATTGTCAACACCCAGATGCAAATTCAATCAAGCTTCAAATGAATGAAAGATTCTTCAGAAGACCATGAAATGAAACTACACAGTGCAAGAACACAGATTAAGAAAATCTACAAATGGAGAATAAAGGGATTACCTTTGAACTTCGAATCAGGTACCGTGAACGCATGGAACATGAGTCTTTCGGAAAGATCGAGTTCAAAGGGAAAGCACAAAATACAAACTTTGAAGCTTGTGGATGTAAAAAGTAGTCGTAACAAGCATAAAACGTATAACAATGGACAATGGCAGATTTGAAAACCCTGGCGAAGGACCTAAGCCCTCGCTTTGGTTGTCTCCAGTCGAAGGAAGGAACTGATGTAACGAAACAAAAATAATGTGAAGACTGAAAATAAAAAAATAATAATTAAAATAAAATCATCAACTTCTAATGTGAACCTGTTCCTAAACTAGGACATGTGAAATTGAAATTAAATATTCTATGAAACAGGATCATGCTGTGCTAGTTGATAAATAAAAATAAAATAATTTTATAAAAATCCGTAGCAGTTGTTCAATTTTATAATAATATAAGTATTAAAATATGTTCTTAAGATGCATTGCTAATAGAGAATTAGAGATAGAATAAACATTCTTTACAGAAACTACAGCAACAGTTTGGAACATGGAATAAATGTTAATAGTACAATGTTTGATAAAATATGTTTTGCTAATGAAGTTTAAATCCTAATATTAGGTGGCATTTATTGTGATATCATGTTTAACACTACATTTTGTGACATTAAATAAGATATTTGACAAATTGGTCTACATGCCACATGATCTCAAGTTGAGCCAGCAAATTAAACTAATTAGGTGAATTTAAGGTGAAAAATAGTTTATAATCTTTTATAGAAAAAAATAATATATAAAAAGTTTAATTTTAATTTCTTCATAAGAAAAATATATCTATAAATTTACTTCACCATTTCCCCATAAAATCTTATGCATATAAAATACATAATTTATTAGACCAATTTCTTTTAGTCAAATCACATGGACAAAAAATGATACTATATACTGAATCATTTTGTAAAAAAAATTTAATATACTGAAACTCATATTTTTTTTAACAAGTCATGTTATAATTTATATAAATATATGTTCTAGCAAATTATAAAATTTATAAGCCATAAATAATATAATTTATTTCTCAAAAATAGGACTTTTACTGGTTTTAAATTTTAATGTAATCAAATTTGGTGGGACAACCACAAAAACAGGTGGAGTGTGGGTCAATACTAGGCCTAAGCCAACTCATGGACGTTATTTGGTGGACTAACATGCACATGAGATATACATAAATAGGACAACCATAGGTTAGAGAGAAAGTGTAAGAGATTATATAGATTAAAAGGATTAATCGGCAAATTTCTTCCGGAAGTATCTACGGAGTTGCATTATATGTCCGAAAGTTTTTTGAGGGGCAATGTTACTCGGAAGTGTAGAAAATAGTGCAATATCACCCTAATCCTAACGGATACAATTGGTCAACTAATGGTCAACTAAATTTTTAACGCACCTAAAAATGTGTATGACTTGCAAGCTTGAACATGCTTGTAACTTGATGTAATCATTCAAGAGAAATCAATCTTTTTTTTTTGTCAAATGAAAAATGCGTAGTTTTATTGAGTGAATTGTGTTTTTTTTAACTAGAAGATATTCAAATTTGTAGCATGACTCTTTTATTGAAAATGACTATTCGCCTTTTTTTAAAAAAATTATCTACAGCATTATTTTTTATAATAAACTATGATGTACAAATTATACCTATTTTAATCAAAATACCGTTGTATATATTATTTGTTTATATGTTTTTATTAGACGGAAATTCAACTGCTGAATTTTATATTTAAAATTGAAAAAAATAAATAAATTAAAACATGAGAAGTTGTTAGCTTGTAATAGGGTACCATCTTCTGTTTCTATTATTATTATAATTGGATGGAAAATGAGACATACTAATAAGAGAGATACAGCACTTGGGATGTGGAACATCATTGACCAATGAAACATAATCTTTTATTATTTTAAAAATCAGCCAATAAAATATATGAAATGACAGGAAAAAAATCGATCTTTGACAATTTCTTTTAAAAAAAAGGATGATTAAGAAAACACTAAACTCATGAAAATTTTAGAGAAATTTATAATCAAGTCCCAATAAGAAGAATTAATGAACAAAATGTCTCAATGACTGGTAAAATTACCAGTAAGTGGTCCAGTTGTTAGTAAAGGCTGACGAGGCTGTTAATGACAACCGTACCCGCTACTGCTAGGATCTGATGGTAATTTTACCAATCTTTGGGACCTTTTATTCATTAATTCTTTTATTTAGGACTTGATGGTAAATTTCTCAAAATTTAATTTAATTGTATATCATATGCAATTCACTTGTAAATTATGAAAAGCATAGTCTATATCTGTCATGTCCAATGTAATTTTACTAATAAAGAAAAAAGCTATTTTGTAAATTATACGCAATTCAAAACTTAATATACTAACTCCTTAAACAAAATTACCTCAAATAAGAGCATATTTATACTTTATTAAAAAAAATGAAGACGGGCACTAGCATGTTAGGCAAATTAACATCCGGAACACCACAAAATGCATAG
>JANTPZ010122075.1:0-21461 GCA_025593235.1 Vachellia pachyceras | reverse complement strand
TAGGCATTTCAAAGCGGCATAATGGACATGTACGACTTGCTTCAAGCCATGCTACAATACATTCATGGTGGTAAAAATGATCACATGGCATCGCATAAACATCTTCACAATCTTCATCAAAATCTTCTAAGCAGATTGTGCACATGTTTGCCTTCATTTCATCTTTGAGAAGTTTTAGTTTCTTGAGGGATGATATAGCTGCCTTCAAAGTTGGGGTTGGAACTATAGTTAATTGTTGCATCGATTGCTCAATGGCCTCTTCAATTGCTCGCAACATAGGATCATCTTCACTAGCAGTGTTCTGTTAATCTCCCCAATTATTTCTAGGTTTTCCCACACTTTCTTGACATAATCACATATGCTTCCCCCAACTATATTCCAGCTATGTTGGTAAAATGTGGCCTGATACCCATCCTCCTCCCCTGGTGCTTTGAAGCCTCCCATGTAGAAAAAAGCTCTGTGGATCTCCTCAACTTTGACTGGTCTACTTATCCCAGCTAATTGTTCTCTATTCACGTTCCCCCATCCCTGATCTGTAATGTGCCAGCTCCTGTATAGCTCCTCCTCATGAAATAGCTTTTAGTAGAATTTCGTCACTAGATTTTTCAAGTCACCTTCATCCATCAGCCACTCTCCTACATTGTTTTTAAGCATCACCACCTTGTTTCTCCTTCTCCTTACCAAACTTTTCAGATGATAATACTTGGTATTCCTGTCCCCTTGATTTTTGGTACCATATGATTTCTTCTTTCTTCAAGGTCACAGCAAGCTCCTCCTGCAATTTCTTTTCCTCTTCTAATAGATCCCTTCTCTCCTGTTCTTTTATATTCTTCTAAACTTCAATTATTTTTCTTTTTAATTCCCTCTTCCTCTCCTCTACTTTCCCAAACACAGCTTTGTTCCACCATTTCAGCCCCCTTGTAGCCTCCATAATGCTTATGGGGCCTCTACTTCTTTTTCCCATTTTTCAACCATGAAATCTTTAAATTTCTCATGAGTCAACCATGCTGCTTCAAACCTGAATAGCCTCCTCTTAGCATACCTACGGTCAGGCTTTGTGTCAATCAACAAAGGGTGATGGTCAGAAGAGATCCTAGCACCCACTCTGATAGTAGCCTCAGCAAACCTCATTTTCCACTGTATGTTGCACAGTCCCCTATCCAGTTTTTTGAAGAGCCTATCATATCCTCTCCACTTAGGCCCTTTCCATGTGAATTTAGGACCTTTCATGTCTAGCTCCATTAGATACCATTCATCCCAGTGCCTCTTAAATTTGTTGCATTTGTGTACATTTACATGGGCACCTCCTTTTTGTTCCTATGGTTCTGCAATCTCATTGAAGTCCCTCACAATAAGCCATTCCGCCATTTATCTGGCCAGCAATTCTACTTATGTTTATTGTCCACAGTGCACCTCTCGCCCTCTTCCTGTGGACAAGCATAGATAGCAGTAAAGAATCATTGTTTACTTCCCGAGCCCATACAAGTGTGAATAAACTGCTCATTTTTTTCCACAATTCTTATCTTCAACTCCTCCCTCTACCATATCATCTTTATTCCCCATGCTAATCCCCAAGTGTAACACACCTTAACTAACCCCTTTAACTTCATTTTATATCATTATGGAATCATTCTTGGGCCTAAATAGCTTAAAAAGTCAAAAGAAATCAAATCTGTAAATTTGATTTTTAAAAGTTACTATTCATTGAATTTTGGCCCAATTTTGAAAATTATAACTATTCATTGATTTTACAAATTTAGAAAGACCAGGACATTATGGATGTGGCATACCTCATTATAGAAAGAAATATCCAAAAAATGAGAAAAAACCATATATCAAAAATATATTTCAAAAAGAAAATACTGGAAAAAAAAAGAAAACAACCTAAAACTAAACCTAAAAAAGGGATTAAAAATGTAAATGTTATATTTGTGGAACTGAAGGACAAATTATTCCTAATTGCCCTCAAAAAGATAAACAAAATAAACGAATTAATCTACTAGGAGCTTTTCCTAAAATAGAAACTTCTGAATACTTTACAAAAAGTGAACCTGAAGAATTGTATCTACTTGAAACTGATATTGAAATTGAAAATTTAGAAAATTTTGATATTTGGATGATAAAGGAAAATAATATTGAACAAGAAAATTCTGAACAATCTCGTATAAAAATTCAAAGTTTTATTTCACCATTACTTGACCAATACAATTATCCACCTTTTGACCTTAATCAATGGCAAAAAGTAATAAAAGAAGACTTAAGTCTTACAACTAAAGAAGTCTTTCCACAAACATTATTTCAAGCTACTAAATCCCTTTTTAAAAGTAAAAAAGTAAAAAGAACATATATATTATTAAATAAGACAAGATGTCCTATTGATATAAGTCAAAGTATAGGAACTACTAGAATTCCCTTAATAAGTAAAGAATATATAAATGAAGAACTTAGAAAATATATAATAATAAAGAAATTATAAAATTGTATATAGGAGCTATAGAAATTCTAATTAAAGCAGAGAAGGAACTGATTCCCCAATCAATTTACTCATAACAAATGATAGAATAACTTCAGTAGAAGACGCAATCTTAGGAGTAATATAAGGAAATTCAATATATCGAAGATAAAATTTAAAATTTATCCAAACTTTACCGTAAGTCTCGTTGATAAATTTATTCAGAAAAGTATAATGATTTATCATGAATTATGAAAACCAAATTTAATGGAAACCAAAGGAAAAGTCATCACACTATATATAGTTCTCAAGCAGGAAAACTATTATACCTCGACCTATGATTCCAATTCTTAATATTGTTGATGCCATATTTTGATTATAACAAAATGATCATCTTGTGATTTTAGGAATTATGAAGCTTAAGTTGTTTTTGTTGTGTTCATGATTAAGCACTCGAGTTATATGCTTAAGTAATCGAGTTTTAAACTTTCAAAACTGTGAAGTTTCAACACTTTTGTTTGAAACTCGAGTTTGTGTGAAAGTATTGATAATACTTGAGTATTATGTTCTGATACTCGAGCATTTAAGCTTTGAAAACTTGTTAAAATCCAATACTTTCATACAGCACTCGAGTTATTATTGAAATGTTAACAATACCCGAGTATTAATTGTGTGCACTCGAGTATTATGAGATAAAACTGTTTCTATATTTCAAAACTCTCTATGAAAACTCGAGTATAAGTTTGAGGTATTGCTAACACTCGAGTGATGCTTTGTGAAACTCGAGTATTGGGACTTAAATTGCTTTATAACTGAATACTTCCAAGTGAAACTCGAGTATTAAGTGAAAGTGTTGTCAATACTCAAGTTCTAGTTTTCAATACTCGACTATCGAGTTCCATTTTCAGATCGTAGAACATCACTTGAAGTAGAATACTCTAGTTGCAAATGGAAGTGTTGTCATCACTCGAGTATCGTGCTTCATTTTCAAAATACAGAACATCACTTGAAGTAAAACACTCGAGTTACAATGAAATTGTTGTCAACACTCGAGTATTGGCTTTTGATACTCGAGTATCGGGCTTTTCCTTATGAACTAACGCAACATTTGCATTATAGAACTCGAGTTATGGTAAAAAGTATGTCAACACTCGAGTACTATGACTGAACACTCGAGTATTGTAGCATTTCAAAAAGACATCACTTAAAACTTCTTGCTAAATACTCGAGTAGCAGCTAAAAGTGTTCTCTAAACTCGAGTACCTGTTTACAACACTCGAGTATTGATGTCTTTCTTTCAACACTCTTAAGGCAACTCAAGTATCGAATACAAGTGTTCTACAACACTTCAAGTAAACACTCGAGTTACTTCAAAAGTGTTATAAAAACTCGAGTACTGAGTCTATAGCTCGAGTACTGCTTCATAAAATTCAAAATTGCATTTTCTTACCCAAATCAACACTCGAATATTCTATTCATAACTCAAGTATCTTTTTGTCTGACACAATATCAGTCTGACAGCTAAGCATATCTTTCTCAGAAACTTTCCTATTTTGTGTCTAAACTTTTTAAACCTGTTACCTGCCCTAATAAATGCCTTGCAGAACTTTCGTTAAACTAAATAGGCAATCCGAGGAATGAAGACGAGCTTTAATGACCTCTGGCGCAACAGTTGAACCACTGTATTTATGAAGCATTAATGACACTCAACAGACACAGCTAGTGTGAGTAATGAACAGAAGCTTCACTCTAACGAATATTCAAATTATGAGTAATGGTCATTTATTGAAGCCTCAACTATAAAAGCCCAAGCATTCAATACAGAGAAAAAGTAACTACGAACACCGTGAACATTCAAAGTCATTTATTACATTCTCTGTGAATCATTCAATATTCATTATGCTCTTCAATATTTGCTATCTACTCTTTAAAGAGAGTTTTATTAAGCTATCTTCAACTGTAAATTTGTGAAGAACACAAGGTTGGAACCTTGTGTCATCTAGGTTGAAACTGAGCTAGAAAATAGAGGGTGAGATACTCTATTATAGTGAAAAGTTTGAGGGGGAGTGTGTTCCCATTGTAAAGGCTGGTGTAATCTCTGAATTTTGGCAAATAGTAGATTAAGAAATCTCAGGGGTGCTTTGAGGACTGGACGTAGGTCAAGTGGACTGAACCAGGATAAACTTCTTGTGTTCATTCTTTCTTTTCTCTTCGGTGACTTTGATTTTATTTCTGTGTTTAATTGTTAAATTTATAAAGTGATCAATTCACCCCCCTTTTGGTCAAATCCTATTCTAACAAATATTATCCCTAGAACTTCTATACCTATAACTAGTACTGGGAAAAATGGCTGGCCCGTGGCGTATCAACCCGCCAGCTGGAAGAAGTCAATGGCAGCCCAATTCCGCCATGTTTTTTGCCTTTTGTTTAAAAATCAGCCTATCCTTTTATGATTTATGAACTCAATCCAAAAAAATTCCAAGGATACCATTCCAATACCAAAATTATGAACTCAATCCAAAATTAAATGCCAGTCCCTATAAGAATAATAGGGGGCGTCAGGGACTCAAGGTCAATTAAAATGAGATTTTAAATGCTAATATCTTAAGGAATACCCCAGTGAGATTTGAGATTCAGTTCATATGATATTCAATTTCACGTTATATCTAGGAAATAGCATAGTACAATTTCTCTTCAAATGACACAGATACAAGGCACACACGGTATTTGACAGCATAGTTCTCATACTGCATCTTGAACATATCTTGACTATCTAAACAGAGGTTTCAGTGAACCGTGAGAGGATGCTCAGGGACTTATTCTATTATTTTGCAAAGCCAAAGTAAAATGTTTAAAACTAAACATTACACTAAGAAACAGTTAGTAGAGGAAAACTCACCTGCTGATATGCATGGAAACACAGTGCAGCAAGAGGTGATTTGATGTATATTTGTTTCACATTCAATCCTTGTCATAAAGATGGTGTGACTACATATTAGCACTCTGGCCACCAAAAGATGTCATTTGGTTCTAACGTGTGACTATCACAAGTCACAACAGCTTGTGAACTTTGCTCTGTGACTATCTACCAGTTTTCCAACTTCACGTGAAAAGTAAATTATTATGAGATAGATTAATATATTAAAAAATAGTATAACTTAACTGCTAATAAGATGATGATGATGATGGTGATACAAATTTGAGTTCAGAAGGCCTAAAAAGCATACCTCCACTTATTTTGTGAGGCAAGTCAACCTCATCCAAATTCAAATAGTGCTACAAAATTAATATTAATCTGCTGATAATGAAACTAATCTGCAGTTCTTCACAAAATTAATACTGAAGAAACAAGTTTACTCTCACAAAGAAAAGAGGGTGGACCTTCTAAAGGAATGGATGCCATATTGCCATTATACAAACACTAAAAAGGTAATTCACAATACATAATCCACAACCACAATACATAATCCATAGTCAACACAAACAAAAGAAAGCATATATTTTAGGTGAAATAATAGGATTTGAAGCAATTTTTGAATCTAGTGAAACTATTGAAACATCCTCCTCCTTATACTTAGCTTCATCTGCCACAAATAATTGAAAAGTGTGAAATCAAACTTGGTAGTTTATATTTTAAAAAATGGGTATACAAAAGATGCACAGATAAATATTACCACTACATTGAAAACCCATAATCCAATTACGGGTACAGATAAGAGCTTGAACGTTTTCTGGAAGAATACAACTTCGATACTTTGTAACGACTTGTGAACCAATGCTAAAGGCTTATTCACTAGCTACTGTAGTAATTGGAATACTGAGAACATCACAAGCCATCTTTGCAAGACATGGAAAACGAGCTGTGTTATTCTTCCAGTATTCCAAAACATTGAATATTACAAATAAATTTGGATCAAGTGTTGCTTTTTCCAAATAATAATCCAATTCAGATTTCCAAACGGTTGAGATGTCTTTACTCTTGCATTTAAGATAATCCTGAAAATATAATGATGAAAATAAAGCATTATTTAAGTTATATAATATAATGGAATCAATAAGTATTCAATAATAAAAACTTACAGCAAAACATTTCAAGTAGTTGGAGGCTTCACTTTTAGCTGAAGAGGAAGAGGGATAACCGGTCACCGGATGCGGTGGCAATTCAACATGTAAATTAGAACTTGAGGAGGAGGGTTCAACTACAGAGCTTAAGGATGATCCCATGTCTTTATACTCACTAAAGACATAATATAACTTGCCCTTGATATGTTCAATCTTGGCATCACGATTTACGGGATCAACTTGATCATAAACAAACTTGATGACATCAAGCTTCAATCTTGGATCAAGAATTACTGCAATAGAGAGAATGTCACTATAATCACTCCAATATTTGTCAAACTTGCCAAGCATTCTCTCAGCCATGTTTCGTATTATAGGATCATCATGATCAATATGTGCTTTCAACATCGCCTCAATTTTTGATATTTGCATGAAATACATATTAGAAGTGGGATATGAAGACCAAGAAATCAAGCTTGTTATAAGTGCAAATAGCTCCAAGAATTCAAGCATCACATTTGCTCTAGCCCACTCGTCATTTGTTAGACAATGATGATAATTACTATCAGTGATAGCTAAATAAGAGAATGCACGGCGATATCTAAGTTTAGTTTCAAGCATTGCATACGTCAAATTCCATCTAGTAGGTAATCTAACTTCAAACCGGTTGAAGTGTCAATACATCCAACATGCTCAACACATTTCTTGAAATTGATCATTCGTGCCTGCGATTGTTTCACATATCTAATGCTCTCCCTTACCTTATGCACAGCTGACATAGCTACATCCAACCCCTCATGAACTATGAGATTCAATATGTGCGCACAATATCTCACATGAAAAAATTCTCCATTGCATATCAAGCTATTACCCAAACGCAACCTTTCTTTCAATAAACTTTGCATACTGTCATTTGCAGAAGCATTATCAAGAGTAATAGAAAATATTTTCTTGTCAATACCCCAATCAATCAATATCTCATGTGCCCTAGTGGCCAATTCAACTCCAGAGTGGGGAGGATCCATCTTTGAGAAAGAAAGAATTTTGCTATTAAGGTTCCATTTATCATCAACAAAGTGCAGTCAAGCAAAGATATCCCTCACCAGTTATTACCGTCCAACAATCAGAAGTTAAGCATATTCTACCAGGACTATTAATTATCATATTCTTCAAAATCTCTTTTTGATTGAGATAGAAACTCCAAACATCTGTGACAACAGTCTTTCTAGTAATGCTCTTATAATCAGGATTCAAATAGCCAAGCAAATCTTTGATTCCATCATATTCAACAAAGGAATATGGAAGATCATGTTTAATGAGAGCAAAAGCAAGCTTTTCCCTAACTTTGTTATGATCAATTTGTCTAGATCTAACATTCCCTACCTGATCTAACATTATAACACCAATGTCTTTGTATTTTGGTAGTAAAGCGTGTACATTTAAATGACGACGAAGGGTTGAAGTCCCATAATCCTTGCTTCCAACTACATATACTTTGCCACACCCCTTACATGTTGCCTTTCTTTTCCATCTACTCTAGCTTTAGTAAAATACTTCCATAACTCAGAGGTGGTTTGCTTTTTCCCCTTTTTATTTTGATCAACTTGAACAGATTGAAGGTCCTGTAGTTTGTGTTGACTGATTTTCCACAATTGTTTCAGCTGGGTTACTTGGATCAACATCCATTCTTTTGTCCTCATTAATTTCCATCTTCAACTGAAAATATAAGTGAGCATAACACATTTAGTACATTTAGGTGAGTAATCAGATCCAAGCATTTGAATAGCCACATTTTGAAGACAAAAGCTGCCAAACTATACAGTTGCAAAATAATAAGGTATTTCTCAACTTAATACTTATCAATTCTGACAGTTCAGAGATTCAAAAGGATTAAAATATCCAATTCTACAACACATAAACTTGGGTTTTTTGTGAATATCCAATTCCAAGCAAAATAGATATTCATTTTGTCCATGTAAGAAAGCATTCCATTATATATATTGATTAATGCATACAAATATATTTCCATTGTCCGTCGTATTATGAAAAAAAATGAATAATAAGCACTAGATACTTTTAATCTCCTTCATATAGTGATACAGGACTCAAATAGAAGAGCAAATTTAGAACCTGATGAAGTCAAAGAAGACCAAGAAACATTTTAAATGCTTCGTAGCTAAAACATCATTTTCGAGAAGTCCATAATTCATTCATTCATTTACAGGCATAATCAGTTAATCACTAAGTTTGCAAGATTTAAGTCATCTATTATTAAAATTTACTAGACAAGAACGTCCAGAAAAATTTCTGCATAACAAAATCAATCAAGATGTAACACTCTCAGCAAAATTCAAGCCCAAAATTTTAGTGCCCATATAAAACATTTTTCATTGAATGTGAATAGAGTTCTTACATGAAATATTCGACACTCACACTTATATAGACAATGAGATGAAAGCTTCAACGGATGACGAGACAAATGAAACCTTCCACCCTTTGATGGACTGGTCGACGAAAGCTTTGTCGGACTGGTGGACGAGACAGATCAAAGCTTAGACGGACTAGAAGACGCTGAAATCTTCGACGAACTGGTGGATGAGACAGATCAAAGCTTAGACGGACTGGAAGATGCCGAAAGCTTCGACAAAGGCGCCGTGGTGTGCAGGGATGGACGATGGAGGAGTGGAGGACGATGGTCGACGGTCGAATCGTCGATGATTTGGGATTTAGGTCAGCAGTATCTGAGAGTGAGAAGTGAGAACTCGTGAGTGAGTGAGAGAGACCAGAGACTTCTGCTTATGCCGTTCTGTGAGTGTGTGCGAGTGCGTTTTGGCGTTTTGCTTTTAATTAGAAAAAAAATTAGAAAAAAGTTAAATGAATATGGGCTAACCCGCCAGCCCGCGAGTTAGCCCTATTAACCCGCGGCCCGTTTTTGTCGGGCCTGTGCAGCCTAACTTTTTACGGGTCGCAAAAAGCCAACCCGAACCCGTTCCAGCCCATGGGTTGGTGGGTTCAACCCGCGAGCTGGGCCCGTTTTCACAGTGCTACTTATAACTATGCCTCATTCTTTACAAATAAAATTAGATAATACTAAATTATATGAAAATATGTTATTGAGTAGATTGGAACCAAAAATTGAATATTCTAACATATCAGGAAGAAGATAGTTATATTTACAAACTAATCCTTCCTTACAATTTTCAACCAATAATTTACAAAAGAAATAATATTCTTATTTAAAATTAGAAATACTATTAGAAACAGAATGGATTACAAAAATATTTGAAATATGTCTTACGGAACAAATGACTTTTGTTATACCAGATTTAATAGCACAAAATGAAATAATCATAATTAGACTTAATAAATTAAATCAAGAGAGTATTCCTTGTAAACCTTCTACTACTAATATTCTTGGATTAGAATTTTTTGATAAACATAAACCTTATAAAATATTAAAAGATAAGTTTATTTTAACCTTAGCTAACAAAGAAAAATAATACTTGAAAAATTCTAAATGTCAAATCAAGAAAAATATTCAATAGTAAATAGAGAATATATAAAACAAATATTTAGAAATTCTCAAATAAAGAAACTAAATCAAATAAATAATACCAATAATATTGCTGATTTACCTTGTAATAATCAAATTCAAAAAATGAAATTACAAGAATATAGAATATGAGTAAAAACTGACCCAAAATTTAAAATCAAAGAAGAAAAAGACTAATAAAATTATAACTTTAAGAAATGCAATAGCAACTTATATTTTAATACAAATAAATTATGAAAGTTATATGAGTACAAAATATCATGCTATAATAGCCAAAACTTCTATAATAAAAAAAATCAGTATTCCCTGCTGATGAATGGAAATTAATTAAAGAAAATATAAATATCTCAGGATTTAGTAGTACTCTACAACAAATAAAATATAAACTGGAAAATAGAAAAATACAAATAGGACAATATGAATTAAATCTAGAAAAAGCTTATCAATTTAATGATTTAAAACCGGACATTATATTAGGAATAGATTTTATAGACAAATATCTGCCTTTTTGTCCTTTTGATAAAATAGTCTTATTTAAAACACCTTGTGGACATAAAGCTACTGCAACTAGAATTAAACAACCTTATTCAAGAATGGAAACTCCTTTTATTAAAAAACAAGGAAAAGAAATAAAAATACAATATTTACCAAATAATATACAAATAAATTTAATTGAAGAAACTTGGAAACAAAAAATAATGAGATTAATAAGTGAAAATTATAGTGATAATCCTTTACAACATTGGTATAATTCAAAAATGTACGCTAAAATAAAATTGCATCCTGAAGAATATTTAAAGAAACACAATATTAAAATTGAAATGAAACCTTTTAAATTTACTCCTAAAGATAGAAAAGATTTTTTACAACATATTGATGAATATATATCTTATAAATTGATCCAACCTAGTATTTTTCCTTATTGTAGTGCAGCTTTTACAGTTAGAAATCATTTAGAACAAATTAGAGAAAAATCTAGATTTATTATTGATTATAGAAATTTAAATAAAGTAGCTATTAAAGATAAAAGTCCAAGTCAAGATAGACATACTCTTCTACAAACAATAAAAAAATTACTTATTTTAGTAAATTTGACTGTAAATCCAAATTTTTCCAAATTAAATTGACTGATGAAAGTAAAAAAATATACTACTTTTAGTACACCTTAGGGCCTTAATGAGGAATGTATTACATATGGGATTTCATAATAGCCCTAGCATATTTCAAAAACATATTTATTCTCGATTGACTTCAAATTTAAAACAAAAATGCAGAGTATATATTGATGATATTATTCTCTACGAAAATAATATAGAAAAGCATAAAATAGATGTTGAAACATTTATTGATCTAATTATAAAAAAGGAATTATTATTCCTCCAAAGAAAACTGAATTATTAAAAACTAAACTAAAAGCATTACTATTTCTAAAATTATGGAATTTCAAAAGAAACATGAAACACTTAAAGAAATTAGATCACTTATAATTAGTATTTATGATCCTACAACATAACCTGTGAAATTAATTGGAGAAGCCCAATCCAACCAATCTTTTACTGGAGAATCCTCTAAACAAAATGAAATATCTTAGCCTTTCCAACCTCAAAAAAAAAAAAAACCATAAGCCTTCTAAGCCTTTTGTCCAAATGGCTAAAGAAGCCTAAGATATAAAAACCCAAGAAGCAAATTATCATGCAGCCTTAAGAAAAATTTGTATTGAAAAATCTTTACAAGCCCAATATATGATTACATGTTCACATAATCTTTTTAATAAAACCTCAATACTTAAAAGGGGCCAATCTACAAAAAGTCCTAACTCGTTATCATTATGGACTTATCCAGCAAATCTATCCTGGAGAAGATTTAGCTGAGCTTGCATGTTTACCTGAACCTATAAAAGTAGCAGCTATGACCTATAGATGAATAGTACCTCGAAGACAAATATTTATGAGATTTTATTCAGCTTTTCCTTAGTTTGGAGGGCAAGTAATAGGATTACATAGACTTAGTTTTCCCCGCTCTAAAAGATTAAATATAAGAAGTAAATAAAATAAGACAAGGGATAAGAAACTTAAAGAAATTCTGTTTTTATTTCAAACACTTGAAACTTTATACAAAGGATTATACAAAGGGAGAGGAAATATTTGCAAGTAAGAACCTTGTTGCAAACCGGTGTGTCCTCACCTGAATTCCTTAGGTCCCTTTTATAGTGTTAAGGGTCTAGAATAAGACAAAAAATCCACTGCAAAGTGGCATCAACTTTCATAAATTTGAAAGTAACTTTTGAAAAAGCTGCTTCCATTTAATAAGGTCTAATAAAGTTATTTCTATAAGTCAACAATTTTTGACAGTCTGCTCGTCCTTTGGCCAAGTTTGACAATTGCAGCAGGTGTATTTTATGTCCATTTGTCTTATTCTTCTACAGACTGCATTTTTGACAACAAGGGAAGCTTGATAATTACTGTCAGCAATAAATTTTTTATACCATCTTTTTAATTTATCGGTGTCTTTCAAAGTCCTTTCAAGGACATAAATTGCTAAATATTCATCTATGTGATGGATCCATTGAGAATGTTTTCCACAAAAAGCTTTTTGAGATCTTCAATTATTGTCATAAAACCATTAGCTCTTTTGTCAAGTATATCTCTAATAGTTTCTTCGATGAATTCTTTTACTTCGGGTGTTGGTAATAAAGGTTGTCTAGTCAAACCAAATTTGTTGAGGGTATAAGTTATTGATCTTGCCAAAATTCGGAATAGCTGAATAAAATCTCATAAATATTTGCCTTCGAGATACTATTGATCTATAGGCCACATCTACTACTTTTATAGGTTTAGGTAGCCATGCAAGCTCAGCTAAATCTGCTCCATGATAGATTTGATGGATAAGTCCATAATGATAAAGAGTTAGGACTTTTGGTGGATTGGCTCCTTTAAGGATTGAGGTTTTATTAAAAAGATTATGTGGACATGTAATAATATATTGGGCTTATAAAGATTTTTCGGTACAAGTTTTTCTTAAGGTTGCATGATAATTTGCTTCTTCAGCTTTTATATCTTGGGCTTCTTTGGCTATTTGGACAAAAGGCTTAGAAGACTTTTGTTTTTTTAGTTTGGAATTGCTGAGATATTTCACATTGTTTAGAGGATTCTCCAGAAAAAGATTGGTTAGACTAGGCTTGTCCAATTAATTTCAAAAGTTCTGTTGTAAGATCATAAATACTAAATTTCTCCTTATTAGGAGTAGGTTCTGCTTGCGATCTCTCCATCTATGGAGTTTTCGCATGAAGTTCTACATTTTCAGATAAATTGTCTGCTATAATATCCATTGATTGAATGCTATTGGTACATAATTTATCTTCAATAAGCTCAAGTTTGTCGACAGTACTAGAACTAAATTTTATAACTTCCATTGTAAAAGGTCTTGAATTTCCTTTTCTAACAGTAGCAATCTTTGTAAAGGCTGCAATTCTAGCTTTATAGTCTGCAATTCAACTTCTATGGATTGAAATTCAGATTGAATGGGTTGTATTACCTCGTTCATTTGAATTTTGACTAGTTTCTACAACTCCTCCATGTCTGCTTAAAAAATCTGCAAGATCATTATCAATACCTTTTATATGAATAATTGAAATATCAAAATTTGAAAGAAAATTTTGCCATCTAATCAACATTCGTTGTTGTTGTACTGGTTTTAATTTTTATTCAATCAAGCTTTTGCTTGAGTGTTGTCAGTCCTAATTTCTATTGGATATTTTATTATATCATATTGAAATTTTTTCACTGCATTATAAATTGCTAAGAATTCTTTTATATTTGAATCATAATTTTACTGGAATTACTGAAACGGTATCCAGTACATTTTTGGCCTTCAAATCATGGGTCCAAACATAGCCTTACCTCTTTCTAACAGAAAATCATGTTCTATCCATTAGTTATGCAAGCATTAAAGATCAACACTTTTACCACAGACAAATTGAAGTAAAAAAGTAATCTACTCCACGGAAAAGAAAATTACAGGTTTTGCTAAGATCATACCTGCCCTGATGCCACTCTCAGTTGCTCAAAAGCCGACACTGTAGCATTGGGCAGCTAAAACCTCTCTGCAGGCCATGTGATCCGCATTATACTCTTGAACCCTGGCCAAAGGAGATTCCAACCGACAGAATTCATTTATACTTGCTAAAACCACAGTTAACTTCAAACAGAATATCAGGTTGAACACATTATACTCTTGTACCATCAGAGAAAGAATTAAAATTTTATTCATACGGAACAGCGATCTAAAGGAAAATAATTTCGGCCTAATTTCTTGCTCCTGTGATAATAGAAAATAAGACTTGTTGAGAGACATACATTAGCATTGGATTATATCCTGTTAATGCAATAGAGGATCTGATCCCTTGAACTTTCCATTTACAAGAATATCATAGGACGTGTCATCACGCACCAGACCTCTATCAAGCATCTCGTCATGCAATCTAATTGCCTCTTATAAATTGCCCTCCCTAAAGAGTCCAGCAATTAAAGTGTTATAAACAAGAACAGTAGGAGTTATATTACTCATATTCATTTCTTTCTGAACCTTGAGAGCATGCGATACTTGTCCTCGTTTACAAAGTCCATTTATCAGAACAGTGCACATGATCATATCAGGCACAACACCCTTGGATAGCATCTCTGAGTAAAGATTTGAAGCCAAGCCAATTTACCATCTTCGAGAAGGCCATCAATCAAGGTTGTGTATATTTGTAAATCGCATGGAATTTTCTCATTAATCATTTTCTTGTGCAAATTCAACGCTTCTTCCATATTTTTTAACTTTCTAAAACCACTGATAATGCTGTTATAAACAACAGTGTTAGGAGACAAACCAACCTCCAAAAGCTCAGAAAACAGTCTGCAAGCATTTTCCATGTCACGTTGTTTGCAGAACCCATCAATAAGAGCACCTTATGCAGTAATATCCAATTCAAAACCTTTATTTCTCATTTCATCGCGCATTTTCAAAGCAAGAGCAATGTCATTGCTTTTGCAAAATCCATTAATCAAACTGGTATAAGTGATCACATTTGGTGAGATTCCATCTTCAGACATCTTCTTGTACACAGACAATGCTGTATTGACTGCACCTTCCTTGACAAATCCATTGATGATGCAGTTGTAAGTCCTTAATGTAGGAACATAACCCTTCTCAGTGAACTTGTTCAACATATTCCTTGTCTCAGACGTCCGACCCACTTTACACAATCCATTTATAATCATTTTAAACATGAAATCTGTTGGTGCAATTTTACCAGCCACCATTTGGTCAAACAAATTGAGTGCCTGTTCAGAGTCACCTTTTCTGAGAAATCCATCTATTAAAATAGTATATGTATAAGCATTTGGTTTTAAACCTGCTTTTAGAATAGCATTCATCACCTTAAATGCATCATCAAAATGGCCCTTTCTGCAGTGGCCAAGTATCATGCTGTTGTAAGAAACTATAGAAGGTACAATGCCCTTAATCATCATGTTATCCCACAAATTACTAGCCTCATTAATCTTGCCCTGATCATAGAGCCAGGATAAGAGGACTATATGTCACGACATTAGCAATGCCATGCTCAGCTGCTTCATCAAATAATCTATTTGCATCTTCTTGCAAATCCTGTTTCAAGAATCCTTGTAGAAGGCAATGAAAAATAAAGGAAGTAGGCTGGATGTCCATGAGTTTCATTTGGTAGAAAATTTCATATGCCTTCTCCATTTCCCCAACCTTAGAGCACCAATTGATCAAACGAGAGAAAGTAGCCTTGTCAGGAGTAAGTCCAGCCTCAACTGTTTCATTGAACAACTTTAAGGCAGAAGTAACATTTCCTTGTATGCAATACAATTTTATCAAACTTTTTGACCTTGATGTTCATAGGTAAATTACTGTTCACCATCTCATCCTTAAGCCTCAATGCCTCTGTGACATTTCCCTGCTTCACACGAGCACCAATGGCATGCGTATATGCACCCTCAGATGGCATACAACCCATATTTCGCATCTCCTTCAGTAGACTACACACTAACTTTAAGTTAGGCCACTTGCAAGCAGCTTGAATAACAATGTCATATCCCAAAGCATGAAGTGTTGGCCCTCCATCCCTGAACTCTCTGAAATACTTTTCTGCCTTTTCATTATAGCCTTGTGTTAAACATGCAGACAATAATTCATCTAGCGTAAAACGATTGCCATAGATTCTTCTTTGAATCATTTCATCATACAAATCTAGTGCTTCATCAATCATGTTCCTCTTAACCATAGCTTTCAAAAGGTTATTCAAAAATTGGACCCAAGGATCAATATTTTGGTCTACCATCGTTTTTAAACAATCAACAGCATCTTTGATTTTATTAGCTTTAACATAACTAATTAATAAATATCATTGAAGCTCCTATAACTGACTCAATAACAGCACCATGGGGCAACCCCTCCGCGCCTAATGCTTTCTCAGGATTGAAGTTGCTAGAAGCAAACAATCCATCAAAATCTTATAGGGATTGAAGAAATCAGACATATATGATATAACTGACTCAATGAATATTCGTTGAAAAAAGGATATATAACACCATAATGATGTAATTATCCTTTATGTTGATGGCATAAATATCATTGAAGCTCCTATAAAGCTTTTATTAAAATCCCTAAAGAGTTTGCAAAAGGTATAATTGTTTAAGAAAGAATTTGAAGTGATGGACTTTGGAAAGAACAAAATATTGCCTTGTAATCAAATTGAATATTTGAAAGGAAGAATCTGTGTATTAAGAAATTTGCGTACAAAGGTATTAAAGTGCTTAGAACTCAAGAAAGTGATGGTGAAATACTTACTCCAAAAGTATCATGTCTTAGTGCAATTGGGGTGCTTACGAGTCTTACTAGCCATATAATATATTTTAAGCCCATATTAGATGTATCATTTGTTGATAAACATGATATAGTTCTTCACTAATATAAAAGCATCCTAATGGAAAATGGATGCTTGTCAGTAGATCGTGGTTCAACCCACATATCGATAGATTACAGATTTGCTATTTCATAATCTTAAAAAAGTTCATGAAATTAGTATCCAACTAATATGTTCTAATGAAAATATAGTAGATATTCTCGCCAAGTCACTTCAACAACAATATTTGGAAATTTTGCTTATGATATCAGGCATTGTAGACTCAAAGATCCCAATTGACATTATTAAGAGGGGAATTGATACACATTATACTATGTTACTCTTATCTAAGTTTTATCCTACGAAGTTTCCCTGTAATGTTTCCCTATAATGATTTTTAATTAGGCAACACTATAACATATATCTATAAATGTTGTATTTCTTTTCTTTTACTAGGTTTTTCCCATTGAATTTTTGTTAGTCGAAGATTTTTAATGATTGACATGTTTATTCATAGACATCTAGGAGTATTACTAATATTATTTGGATGTCTATATTTCCCCATAATCCTTTATGATTTCTTATATCCCTTTATTATTTTCTATGATCATGGAATTGATTTACCATAATATTGTAAAGCTATGTCTATAAATAAAAGGCATCCCTTACATGCTTTGTACTTAATATATGGTGAATAAGAATGGCTCTCTCTTATTCTCACTTATTTAATTTCATAACATTTATTTGATTTTAAATATAAATCATTTTTAATTAATTCACATGTACTAATGAAAACAGAAAAACTGTCAAATTTATGATAACATTGGAATAATTTTTAATTTTTAATATTATCATTATTTACTATTAAAATTATATTAATATCTACTCTTTAAAACTATTAAATACCCTGCATAGTATCAAGAACATATTCTAAAACAGAGATCAAATGGCATCCAACACTTTGGAGTATATTTTAGATTTGAACTAAAAAAAATATATTGAGCTCTTATAAAAAATGTGTCCAACATCATATACTTTTCAGAAGTGTAAAAGCATCTATGAACATTCAAAATGAGAGGAAAATGATAGAACTTTTAAAATAATTTAATATTGTTAATTTTAGTGCTGGACGTGCACTTTTGGATAAATCTGCCGTGTATATTACACACTAACCATATATTTTATAATACATCTACTATTGTAAATTATTTTTTTTGTCTATCCAACCCCTTGAATTGATAAATGCAAAATTGTACAAAAATTACTTGAGAATATTGTAATAAAAATATTTTAAAATAATGAAGGCATACTAAAAACAACTTCATAATGTAGATTTCCTATAAAAGACCATACTTACGTCAAGTTCCTTGTATTTATTATATCAACCGTCAAATTTATCTATTGCACATGACCGTGTGTCACAATGTTTTTATAGATTTATCATTAAATGATAATAATTTTAAAAAAAATACATGACTGTATGTGGTTAAGAATTTGATAAAAAAATAAAAGAATTTCATTTAAATGTTTACGTGTTATATATGTGCATGTTTGAGAAAATTTTTTTCTAACGGTGCATACGCTAACATAAAAAGTATATCAAAATCCGTAAAAAACATATCGAAATTCATAAAATTTACATCTCAAAATATGTAAACTCCGTTTTTTTCGAAAGATTTCCAAATTGACACGTAGACTCCGGCGAACGAGGAAAAGGGGAGAAGAAAAGTGGATGCTGCCATCGGACTAGCTTTGCACGGCAACACGTTTTCACTTTCTGAGATGATAATTAATGATTAGGAACAAAATCATGCAAAAGGTAATCACTACAGTTAAGAGCGCTTTAACAAAGGACAGAAAGTCAAAAAAAGAAAAAAAAACAAATTAGGGACAAATTTTTTGTCAATCAAGCCGATATTAGAGGCATTAAAATTCCTTTATTATTATATTTGATTTGATTTATTTAATCCCTATAATTATGAGAAAATATTAGGTGCATCAGATGCACCATGTCATATGTGGACTCTTTAATAAAAAGATTAATATGCACCATGTGAACAAAATTCTGATAGAAATGTAAACTTAGATTTTAGGAGATTAAATTAATTACTAATAAAAATCAGTCAAGTTTGTAAAAATTTGAGATAATTTATAAAGAATCAGTTTATATTAACGATGGGAACTAGTTTTCCATTGTGATTTATACTTTACGATGTAAATATATGAGAGGGGTTTTGTTTCGACTTGCATAAACGTGTTTTTTCAACGCTAATACAAGTAGGGCAAAAATTGTGGGTTGAAATTTCCCTCACGATTTGAGAATTTATTGATATGTTTTTTCTTTTCTAAAAAAGAGATGAACCTAATTTTTTCTATATTACAAAAGTTTAATATAATTAAATTAATAAATGTAGAATAAATCAATCTTTTTTTTTAAAAAACAAAATGATATCATTAAAATATAAACTACAAGTTATATGGGTTCAAATTAAAAGGAAATAAATTACATAACCTATTAAAAGAAACTAAATCTTCTGGCAAAAAAAAAACAAAGAAACTAAATCAACTACACTATTAGTGATAAAGTTAAAAGAACTTAGAAAGGAGGATATGTCTAATTGAACTAATCTTGATTGAGATGAGAAAATTTATTTTGAGATCTATCAAGTTGCCATTGACTTTTGCAATATTGAGATTACGCAAGCGATTTACTAGAAGCATTGAATTGCATATCTAGCATAAAAGAGCAAGTAAGAAATATAACTAGAAAATCGAGTTGTGAACTGTAACTTTTTTCCAACAGAAAGATATTAGAGGCAAATCGTATAGGTAAATATATGCATTGCAAAACTTAAAATATCCTCTTTTGACTTTCCTCATCATTATTTCTAAGATAGAAATGTTGTCAAAAACCTTTTAACTGTCTGAAGAATCATAGGACTTTCGTGGAAAGTTTCAGAGAAAGACTAATTAACTGTTGATAAAAGCCTAAAAATTCTGTAATAACATTTGATGGAATCCCAATTTTTCCTTCATGCAATGCCAGATTTCGCTTCATCCATAAGAAATTCAATGAGATGATGATTGCTTTTATTTCTTGTATACGTTCATCTAAATGAAAGTGTAGAATTGTATCTTTTGACCATTGCACAAAGTCTGAGAGCCTATGTCCTTATGGTCTTATAGACAAACATCCAAACCAAATTACTTGAGCATATGGACAAACGGACAGAATATGAGCAAGGGTCCCCTGCTATGTGAAAAGGGTGTAAAAGTTCCAGCTAAGATGATTCCATGAGCTTCGATCATGCATGAACAGTTCATCAACATTTGAAATATTCAAGTTGTCAATTGAACCAGATTACGTAGGTTAGTGTAAAAGGGTAGTTGATAGGAATGGCAAATCCATTTCCAATCTACCATTTAGTTTGGATAAAATGGGTTTTATTTGGCGGAGCGTTTGAAAAAGTTAAATGCATGTTTAACAATATTATTTTGTAAAGTGAGATAATATCATTCATAAATTTATCTTGATTTACGTAAAAGAACTTCTTTAGTGCGTTCTCAAACAGGCACAATTACACTTGTAGACTTCATGGTGACCAAGAAGAGTTGGGAATCTAATCCCAAAACAAAAACAAAAACAGACAAGAATCCACGTTCTTGAAGAGACAAGACCCAGATTCAAGAATTTATTTCGGGGCGAAATAAAGAAAACCCTAAAAGAAAGAAACAAATCTAAATTAGAAATAGAAATATTTGGGGGGGGGGGGGTGTTGGGTCAACCAAGGAGGAAGAAGACACCAACTTCATTTTCACACAAACCTCCTGTGTCACTGTGTCATCTGTCAGATCTGCCCCCACACAGCACACACTCACCTCCATTACACTGCTTGGCTATTAACTCATCGTCCGTCGCTATCTACTAAGAATTTTCTTCAAACCGCTTTTTCCATTCATATTTTTACTTCATACTCCGATGGTCTCTTTGATTGGAGCTGGGAATGAATAAATGTGGATATTGTTTTATGAAGAAACGGGATTTCCTTCAATGGTTCTGATTCTGAAGGATTGATTAGCTTCAGCTTCATTCAATAAGGTCTAGCTACCCGGAAGTATAAGCAACAATGTCAGAAATGCGGGTTTCTGATCTCCACTTGAGGAAGGAGCTCACTCAAATTCGCAAGGCTGCTCGTGTTTTGAGGGATCCTGGTACAACTTCTTCGTGGAAGTCGCCACTTGGTTCTTCGAGATCTGTTGCGGCTGCTTCTGCATGGAAGAACAATGGCAACTCTCAACTTCATTCTCAGTTGTCTCTTCCGAGTGGGAGCAACAATGGGAAGGACAATTTGGTGTTCTTGTACAATTGGAAGAATTACAAATCGTCAAGTGAGAAACACAATGGCGATGATAAAGACGAAGAAGAAGAAGAAGAGTATGATGAAGATGGTGGTGGAAATGATGGATCTTCTCTTCTCGGG
>JANTPZ010122073.1:0-35307 GCA_025593235.1 Vachellia pachyceras | reverse complement strand
CGCAGAATATGCATATACAATGCAAGTTACGGCACCTGGCAATGTCTACAGTTATGGTGTGGTTCTACTTGAGATCCTGACAACACGACCACCAGTCGATGAGGATTTCGATGAAGGCATAGATTTGGTGAAGTGGGTTCATAGTGCTCCAGTAAGAGGGGAAACTCCAGAGCAGATACTCGATGCAAGGCTTAGCACAGTATCATTTGGTTGGAGGAAAGAAATGCTCGCCACTTTGAAGGTTGCATTGCTCTGCACTGATACCACACCTGCAAAACGACCTAAGATGAAGAAGGTAGTGGAAATGCTCCAAGAAATAAGGCAAAACTGAGCACACTGCAATTAAAAGTTCATTGGTGATATGATCCATGTTATTGAGGATCTCAGAAACTTCAAGGCCATTGCTGATATTAGATCTTCACCATGCTCCTGCATGATTGCCTTAAAGGACTATTTTTTAAGGAGAGGTTCGTATCTGAGGGACTGAAACTGAAGGAGATATATATACACTGCAAGAAAGCTTCGTGATTAAGCGAGGCAAGCTCAGTTCATCTGGCATATTAACTTCCCCGCAGTTTGCAAATTGTAATTTTCTGTTCTGGGAGACGCATACAACAATTAAATGTTAGGGTTGATCGAAAGTTCCTACTTAATTTTATATTGAGTTCGCAGATTGTGCATTTGAACTCGTCCATGCATGCTATAAACAACCTTTATAATCCAAGTTCATAACAACGCAATATAATGTAGAAAAATATCTTCTATGACAACACGTGGGTAGCTATCAAGTGAGACACCAACAATCCTTATCTCTCGACATTTTAATATTGATGAATCAAAATTTAAATCTTACGTAAGATTTGGATGTTTGGTTCAGGTCCTTGCATTAAATGCTCACTTCACTAGAAAACACAGGCAAATCATCTTGAGAAAGACCTTCGGACATATACGTAGAAACGATAGTGACCTCATTGACCGTTAGTTCCACCTTAAAAAACTCGGGGGCAGGACCGCAGGAATATGAGAACCGAGGAGAGGAACTTGAATGGGGAGAGGATTTGGAGTTTCTAAACCGAACAGCGACCCCATTGACCATTACCTCTGTGCGATGCACGGGACCAATAAAAAAAATAGTAATTAAGTATTGAATATTATCATCATAAATTTTGCAAAATACGATTAATTCATTATTGCTGAGAACCATGAAGCAAACGTTGTGATGGGAAAGTTGGAGGGATATACTGGCATTTGCTGGCGAGAATGTGAATTTTATTCCACTAGTTGCTTCAAGTTTTAGCATGCCCGTGATAATAATACAAAAACAGCCTATCTTCCAAGCTAGGACGCCTTCAGCATCAAACGAATATTCGAACTTCAAGAGGAGTAAAAGGGAATGAATTTGAATCTTCTCTATAGTATTTCTCCAGTGTAACGACCTATCATGCGAACCTGGATCTTAGATCTTACTATCATATGCCTGCCTACATTATGACAATAACGCGACCAATTGCCCGTTGAGAATGAACCATCCCAAAAACCAAATGCTACTTATTAGTAACATCTCTCTAACAGATCTTCTTGTCCTTTAAGAGGTTCTGCTTCTCACTGTGATCATGGCACAGCATACAATATAAATGACTGTGCCGAATATTATTTAGATTATATAGTATTCACACGGTACTTCAAATCCAAAATAGCAGGGAATAAATGAGATCAAACTATGCTGTTATTGACTGATACAACAATTTCGCATCAAACAGAGATGGGAGCTGGAGACATATCCCATCAACAAACAAGAGTCTATATCAACCATGCAATTCAAGATTCAGAGCGGGACTTGACAATGAAATTTTGGCGGCTTATGGGGTTCATGACCACTGGTGGACCAGCAGTACGGGGCCATGATTGAAATTTTTTGTCAGTCTCTTCCCACCAATCCTTAGTTGTAACTGTCTGGGGGGTAGTGCCTGAATATAACAATTAGGTATTCCATCAAACTGCTGAACCAGTTGCTATGCAAAGCAATATCCAAGGAGGAAAAAATTTACCTCCAAATATCTTTCGATCAGCAACAAGTAGATCACAGGCCCATGCAAGTGCAAATGACCCTGCTACAGCAGCTATGATGTACTTAGCAGCCATGCTCAAAGTCCAAACTGTTCAGAAAGAAATGGAACACATCAAAACTCAAAAGACATATGACACTTGAGGAAAGACCGCCCAATCCAATAGTTATGAACGGAAGGGAAATTGGATGGTCAGCAATCAAGATATAGAGCAACCTGGAACATTTCGACCGGGAAATATTTGGTTAAAAAGATGTATAGGCGAAAAAAAACAGCAATATGCCAAATCTGATTCGGCTGTGCTTTATCAATAGAAAATTGTCAACATTATATCCTCACAAAAAAATTGCAGAGGAAGAATCGGAGACAACATAGTAATATGTTCGCTAGATACTGAATTAGTATCAATTGCCATAATTCAGGTCATAACCAAGATCAGTCAATTTATTATCACACCCAAAAAAGCATCAACGGCATTATGAAGTTATTCTTATGAAAATAACAGCAAGCATTGCAAGCACGTATATTCTACAGCAAAATCCATTCATACCGAAACATTCCATGGGAGGATGAGACCTAGAGTCTTGACTAAAATAGAACTGTTAGAATTTTTGTCACCAAATTTCGTTTCCCAGTAAACAGTATGAATGGCTGGTTAGGCAAACTCAACTACTAAAAAGACTAGAATTTTTGTCACAAACTTTCGTTTCCCAGTAAACAATATGAATGGCTGGTTAGGCAAACTCAACTACTAAAAAGACTTAAAAATGTCTTCTTCTCCTTGTTGGTCCCTTAATCTACAATACCAAGATTTAAAATCTTCTCAGCTATTAACTTGTACAGTTATAGAAGACAGGAGCACCAATGAAATACATTCTACCCAGCTATTACCAAAAATTGAGACTGTAAATATTCCTTCCAATAAAAATCACGAGAAGCATACAAATACAGCATTATCACGAGAGAAGTAAGCCAGAAAACCCAATACATAACCATATTGAAGAACGGAAATCAGCAAGCCAGCAAGCCCACTCAATGAAAGTCGAAAACCATTGCATAATCGTGAGAAGGCAGTGGTTAATCACTGATCCCATACATCATAGTGTGAAGCCTACCGAATGAAATCAAATAACAGATATGATATTCGAAGAAGATAAAACGAAGAACAGATATGCATCGTTACATATTCGCACTAGTAACATCGAACAGCAGATTATAGATTAGCACAAGATCGAACAAATGAAGTCGAAGCGAAAGAAACCGAAAATCCATACTTCGACCTATGCAAAGAATAGTTACAGTGTAAATCTTACCTCAACGGCGATGGAACTGGAATTCCGGGCGCTCTCACCTCGTGCGGACAAGTGTACCAGCTCGCACGACACAATAGGGTTTGCTAAATAACAGGTCCAGAAAGGACCCAGATCGTTAAAAGCGTTGGACGGCATCATGTGTCATTTTCATATCATATTTGAGGGTAAGATGGACTTTTCAAAAAAACTGACGGATTGGCGGTATTTTATTTTCCTCTCTTCTCCCATAATCCAATCTACACCATCAAATTCAAGAATCAATGGTTTGGATTTAATATATCAGTTTTTGAATCTTTAAATTCAACAATGGAAAGTAGATTCTGAGAGAAATAGAAAAGGTGGGATACTGAGAAGATCCAGACCGGAAAAAAATTTTAGTTCAAATTCGCTCATCAAAGCAGCTTTGGTCAAATTCTTTAAAGAGTTCAAGTTTTTTTTATTACTAAAGAGTTCAAGTTCGCTCATCAATCAAAACAAAAGCTAATTATTTTGTTGGGCTAAAGTATAATTAGTTTTTTTTTTTGGGAAAATTTCACTTAGAAATGTTAAGTTTTTGTAAGTTTTTTTTTTGTTTCAATCTCCTGAAAAACTTTTAAATCGTAATAATGTTGTTCTCACTGTTATCTAATATTTATGTTAATATTGACTGTCTGTTGATAAAATATACAAAGCTAGCATGTAATCTCAGAGGCCGTATTGGACGATCACCCTCCCCTCATCTGATGAAGAATACAGTGGTTGAAGAAGTCATCTTTGTCAAGAGAGGAGGCAACAATGATGGCTTCTCAGTTCTCAGAGTCTAAGCGCTGAAGCTCAGTTTTGAAGCTTCTAGTTGTTTTTTTTTTCCAGTTTTTTTAATGACTTGGAATGATTTTGTGTATATATTTTGATTTGGACAGATTTTGTGTATACATTTTTAATGTCCACCATTTCTAGTTGATGGTTATGGGTTTAATTTGTCTTTTTGATTTTGATTTCTAATGATTATATGATCTTTATCTCTTGGTTCAACTTCCACACCACCATTTTCAATCAAACAATGGTCAATATAACATGAATTAACGGTGATTGTATTTTAACTCTCATTTTAAAATTCTATATATACTTTTCTTATCACAAAATTTTATGTATACTTTTGCATATATGAAAAACATTAATATTTTTTCAATATGAGTAAAAGCTTATAGATATTTTTACATGTACTCATTTATAAAATATGCATCAACTAATTATGTTCATGCTCTTCTCGTTGATCACCAGCTTCATACCACAAGTTGTGTATTTAAAAAACCACATCAAGTTAACTATAACAGAAACATGTAAATATAATAAAGGACGCACGAAGCCTTCTCAGCTATGAGCAAAGAATAGAAAAGGAATAAAGAATTAAAGACAAAAATTGCTAACAACCCTTCGCCACTATCAAAGATCGCTGGGTCTTGAACCCACCAATTCCAGACTGCTCATGAGTCTTATGATTGATCGATCAACTGCACAATTGAGTATGCTTTCTTGACTAACCTTAACCTTCAAGGAATGAGTAGTTTTATATTACAATTCCAAGATCAACAACCTGCAGCTTTTAAGAAGTTATCGTATGGACTTGATGCAGGCAGATGGAAGGATTGGGGCCGGTTTTGATACTCTACTGTACACGACCGAGGAGGAGGTTTTTGTAAGTCCGCACTCAAATTCTCGTCAAAGAACGAATTTTCCACCTGCATCTTACATGCGCAAATTAGATGCTTGCTTAACTCAGCTTTTGCATGCAGTTAATATTAAAAAGCAGAGGGTTTTCAACTTCAATTTTCACTGGATGCAGAAACAGGAATATATATGCCTCGTACATTTAGATGTATAAATATTAAAATACACTAATTCAAGATGCAAGTCACGAATTTCTTAATGTAAGCAGTTACCTTCGGGGAACTCACATCCAAATTGGAGAAGTCCATTATCAGTTGATTATCACGATCTTGAGAAGGGAAGTCTATCAAACATTCTTGCTTTTGGTCGGGATTCATTAAGCTAGACATGTATTTCTTTCCCATCAGAAGTGCCTCACAGTTATGAGCCATGTCCTTGTAAGGCACATTGCATACAGCCAATTCAGAAATTCTCTCAACCTGTTCAGATGTGTCCAAAATCTACACACTCATAAGGTGTTTTGTCAGTTTTCTAGTTATTGACATGGGAATGGCTCGAACACAAAGTCACAGAAAGAATACAGGAGAGTATGAAATGGACAACTTACTGATTCTAGAAGTTGATTAGCACTCAAAAGACTAGGGACTTCTGCAGTCAATTCCAAACCGTGCTTTGTTTGATTATCGAATAAATCAGGAATCAAGTCATCATCTATTGATAATTTTGAAGCTTCCTGGAGAATGTAAAAGTAACTACCTCAGTCACAAATTAATGGCAGAAAGAAAAGAAATAAGAAGATATGAATAGCTATAGCACAAGATCCCTGGAGTCCATCACTTGAACTTGACACACCTCTTTTGGCAAACCAACTGTCAATTGGGATCCGAATTGACACAAATCATCTGGCGAAAATTCCTCCAGCAGCTGCCCTCTTATTGAGGAAAATGCAGGCTGTGCAAAAGACTATAGGGTCATTGAACAGGAAAAGGTTATATATTTTTATCTTATGGCTCAGTCTAAAATATACAAGTAAAAACGTTACTTCTGACAAACTTTTCAGGCTCCTAACAAATTCAGAAGCAAAGAAATCCTGAGCCTGGTGCTTGGTTGTCGACAACTCTGCAAGTGTGTTTAGAGCCCTATCATTGTCTTCTGTAGACCCATAATTGATGGTCATATTGTCAGGCTCAAAGCTGACAGCCTGCAACTTGTGATCTCCAACCATATGCAGGAAAGGGTCAACCTGAGATAAACACGAGAAAGAATAATGGTGATATATATTTACTTTCAAGAACTAGAAGCATGTAAAGAAATCATTAAAAGAAAAGTAAATTATCACATCTTTCTAAGCATAAGTACACATAATTATTCAATATATAACATTACTAGGCTAGAATTGAGCACTACTGAATTCAATTGGGAATAGCTCTTCCAATGTGATTTTTTCCATCCACAAGGTTCGAACTTCCAACATTACTAGAGGGTAACAAAGTCCTTTCACTCAACCCAACTACTATAGATTCATAACCTCAAATTCAGTATATGTACATAAATACTAAAAAGTATAACTATTTTAAAGATTTTACAATAAAAGTTGCGAATTCAAATATTTTTTTGTGACTAAAATTATTGATTTAAAAAAGTTTGAAATTAGAAATTCTTTAATCAAAATATTCTGAATTTTAGACGTTGAATTATAATGTTCCAACATTATCCGAAAAATAAGCAATGTTTTTTAGGTGGAAAATGGGGCGCAGTCATGATGGTCCTTGACAGGCAAAGTACATTATTTTATCCATGGTATTTAACACGTGATTTGCATGCTGTAGAGAGAAAAGTACTGTTCTTCTTTAAGTTCTTACTAAAGCAGTAAGGCGTCCTTGCATATGCATACATATAAATCTAATACAGTTTTGAGACTTCAATGATAGCCAACAAGGAGGGAAAACTCGAGAAACGACTCACATTTTTCTCAGTAAGCACAGCCTTGGCACTGTGCACAACAGAAGCAAGATTGTACGATTTCGAAGAAAATAGAATCATTGAAATTGCTAAAGTAAATACTGATCTTCGTTGTGATGAGGGCATCATCCCTGCATTATAAATAAATATCACACAAGGCTCAATATTCCAACAGCACAATCCGCTTTTTTTCTTCATAAACACGCCACAAGAGTACTGGTTCTTTAGCAATACGAATCACTGTCCAGTTTCACATCCGAGTGATATCTGAGAATTACATGCAATTCTTTTTGGCATCGTCTTCTTTAACGGGTTAAAAATAGGAATTCATTGAGGAAGATAACATTTCAAAACCACGTGCTATGCACCAAAAAGAAGCAAAATGCATCAGCATATTCTATGGCAAATTAACATTATTGGTCTGTCCTCTAAAGATCTTTTAAAAAAAAAACTCTTGAGCGAGACAAAAGCATATCTCAAAACAAACATTTCCTTCCTGTGCAATTACCAATGGTTATAAACAAATCATGTATCACTCCTACGACTGCAAACTCTGCCAAGGACAATCAAACTTACTTCCAACTCACCTTTATCTTCAAGAGCAATATTCCACAAAGAAAATGCCAGCTGAAAACTCCGCACCAGTATATCATGAAAAGAATTCTGTACAAGATAAATTTGTTAAAGTATGTTAGAAGGGGAAAAATGGATCTACCAGTCTTAAAGAGGAACAGATAAAAATGGGAAGATTTAGATAATGTCAATAGTGACATAGACAACCTCAAACCTTTCTTCTTCTTTCACAATATTGCTCCCAGAAAAAACAAATTCACATGCTAGATCATAGTAAGATATTCCGCAATTAATTATTTTCAAAGGTATGAAATGGACATTTTTTTTTTTTTTGGTAAAAATATGAAATGGACATTTTATTGCAGGATTGCTGTTGCTAGGGAAAAACAAGATTTTGGAGCAGCAGAAATGAAACCAGAGATTGAAAGAAGACTCTCTCAAGCGAATGAAGTAAAATTATAAACATATTAAAGCTGTAGATTGCAGAAGGACTATTTAAGTTCATGCAAATTTGATCTCAACAAGCACCAATAACAGCGTAATATTTCAGCAGGTACTGCAGTATACCATTATACAACACAGAAACTAAAAGGAGGACCCCCTTGTAAAAAGAACTTCTGAAGATCATTTAACATTGTATAAGTGCTGATAGTACCTTATCTCTAGAAAACAGCATTATCAAGCTGTATGTATGAGCGATGGCTTCATAATTTTCAGGCATATTTCCAGGAGAAATGGACTGTGCCCAAATTGATGACAGCAAGAGATTCATCTGATGACTGGTCAGCCTGAGGGAAACGACCTCCTGCATTAAAAAAGGCAGATCATTACAGACCATAATAACAAATCAAACTCAAATTCCATGTACAAAGGCACGTTGAGGTTGTAGGGGCTAAATCATTATTAACGGTATTATGGTATGTGTCTGAATCTCCTGCCCATCCTCAGGTCACCCATCTCTCATGCATACTCCCTTGCACTCGAACTTGGGTTTTATTTAAGAGCTCTATTTTGAAGAGATCTCATATCGAGCTCTTAATTAAAACCTAAGTTCAAGTGCAAGGGAGTATGCATGAGAGTGAGGGAGGGAGGGAGAATAAGCTTACTGTATGAGATAATATAAGCAGAGAGCCAAGGATATCGAAACATCAAGACAACTGCAGGACTTACCATGTTCATATTAGCAGTGTTTCCAGAATTCTCATATCTTGCAGAACTGTACACTCGACTGTAGGTTGATTTCAACCTGCCCAGCATCCCACTATTGTTGTCAGCTGTTTGCTCCTCTTCTGCAATAATGTCTTTGTCATCTAAACAAAGATTTTCTTTTGAGGAACATTTATCCTGTCTGAGCTTTTCAAACAAGGCAGCAGAAGAAGAAAAAACAGAAACTGTTCTTGAGATGGTTCGGGGAACCACCAATGCCTTCCTGGAGTAAGAAACAGCCGAGCATGGATGAGGGAAAACTGATGTTAGTACAAGAACCACAGAAAAGATGCGATGAGCTCCCACTCGTGTTTCCTGATCTGGGTGGACCATAGCCAGGACTACTTGATGAAACAATGTCTCAGGGAAACCCTAAAGAAGGGAAGAAGGTTATAGCTGCAAATTTATCCTTGCAATTCAAACTATCAAAAAAATTGAGGTTACTCCTTGCCTTGTTATGATAGGACAAATTTGGTAAGGAGGCTACAATTTGGGCAGTTCGATAAACAACAGAAATTGTGGTCCTGGATATTGCTGTAATAGTTGAAATATTCTCTAACATCACACCCATAACTTCAAGAATTGGTCCGGCTTCTCCAACCTGTTCATGAGCAGCAGCTTATTCCTTTTTTGGATAAAGTAGTTCATGAGCAGCAGCGTATTTATCATCTTTTTTTGTATAAATCTAATAGTGAAAGACTGCAGAATATTCAACAGTTTAAGGAAATCTTTGAGGTCTAAAATTTGAAAGACAAAATGAAATCTGCAGATTGATCATTGCAGGCATCAATGGCCAATCGCTTTAGAGGTTTAGGCATTGAATGGAAAGATAAAGAGACACAAGGTACTTTGATTGATAACTGTACAAGGCATTCATCCAGAGCTTCTCGGAACTTCTTGTTCCAATTGATTGTGTCAGCATCAAGATTCGTCTCAAATGTGCATTGTATGCTCTTTCGCAAATGCCTCATGAGGTCACTTAGTGCACCTACTATTGCTACAGACGGTTCGGCCTTTGAATGTTTTGCAAGCGAAGAGATCACCTCAAGAATGTCTAACTGTAGGTTGGGTTGTTTAAGGACAACTTTATTATCGAGATGCTTAACTAACATTGACAGTAAAACATGTGAATTTTTCCCTGCAACAAATTGAACGTGGAAAATAATTAGAAAACAGGGGACCAGAATCAGCTGACAATGTTACTATAAAACATCAGAGAATTTTAAAATGAAATTAAGGGTAAAAAAGGATAGTGTACCCATATTGTCCATTATAAGTAGCACATCCTTTAAAACGGAAAAGGCAATGCCATGGGCCATGGACCATAAATTTCCATTATCACAGTATCGGAATAAAGATTCCATTACACGACGTACAGTAGCGGCTTCTTTGGCTAAGTTGGCCATATTGTTTAGACAAACCCCAGACCAAAAGCATGGATTCTTGGCATCTTCCCTGTAACGTAAATCATTGGAACTTAGCAAACTAAACAGAAAAGAGCTCAATGGTATTTTAAATATTCTCTGCTAAACAGAAAAAAAAAATTACATTGTAACATTTATTTTGCCTTTGTCATCCACCATTTCACTCCAGGGAGACATTTTCATTTTGAAATCTGGCAAAGAAGAATCGCAGCCATCATTTTTAATCACTTCTTGAACCCATGTATCCTTGGGACCATGTTGCTCAGGATCAAGACTTTCTGAAGATTTCTCATGACGTTGATAATTTTCCAAGACGACAGAAACAATCTGTTGTGTTAAATTGAGGGGGGAATATAAAAAAGGAAAATAAATGTCATTTAGGTCATATAACATTGGTAAATTAAAAACAATAATATAGTCAACAGGAAAACTCAGCTGCAGTAAACTTGTGTAAAGGATGCAAATCGGGATTCTAGTCTTCAAACAATCTTAGAAAACATTGACTAGAAAGTATTGTCAATTTTAACCTGCTTGAGGTATGCTAGAAGATCTTTATTAAAAAAATTAAGTACATTCAATTCCACCTCGTACTTTCAAGTTCTCGACCGTTACATGTGTTATATATGATCAAGGCTTTCTAAAGTTTTAGCATGATGCTGATAATTTTTTAAGACAAAAGAAATAAAATAAAGAAAACGTCCATTAAAGATCAAGTCGGATATTAAGATCAAGTTCATATAACATAGATATAAATTGAATGTCATGATAAAATCACAAGGAAAAGTTAACCACAGTAAATTTGTTTACAGTGTTGAGATATGATTGAAATATATATTAAGAAAGATATCCTTCACAATCAAAAATTAAAATTAGAATTATGATTTTGTGTATTTAATTATAATAACGAGCCATTAATAAGAAGGCTCCTCCTTGATGTATATACATCCCTCTCGGGTAATTCAATAGATGTTAATTTTACGGTGCATCATCTTACATGGTATTAGAGCCTAACCTAGGTTCAACTAGTTCTCTCTTGCCATCACTGTTCACCGTCTGTATGGAACACTTACTGCTGTCCGCACGCGTCACTGTTACAGCCATTGTTCGCGCTCTCTGGGCAGTCGAGCGTCGCTGTTAATGTCCGTACAATACACTGTTCATCGTTGTTGTTCATCACGTTTCTTTTGTTCAGTGTTTTCTGGGTTTTTTTTTGCTGCTGGTTGCTTCTAGTATGTTGGTTCGTGATGTTTAGTTGATGGCCATTCACTATTTGGTAGTTTACGGCTGTTTCGCTGTTGTTGGTTCTTATTGTGACCACGGTTACTTTAAACTGTTGATTGGTTCTTATGGTGATTTGATTTCTTCTTCTCATGGCTGGGTCTCAAGCTGGTGACACTACTGCCTCCGCTCCTAGTGCTCTTGCTACAGGTAGATTTGATTCTTGCCTTGCTACTTCTTCCTCGAAGTGGATCATTGATTCCGGTGCCACTAATCACATGATAGGTAATTGTCATCTCTTCTCATCATTTACGCCGTATGCCAACCCTTCTTTCATCACTATTGCTGATGGTTCGTATTCTCGTGTTCTTGGATCTGGAACTATTCAACCCACTTCATCTATCAACTTAACCTCTATCTTGAATGTCCCTAACCTTGCTTTTAATCTTCTTTCCCCCAATAAACTTACTTGACAATTAAATTGTTTTATCACAATCTTTCCTGACCATTGTTTGATACAGGATCTCAAGACGAAAAAGATTATTGGTAAGGGTTATGAATCTGGAGGACATTACTTTCTTGATGATCGGGTGCCTCGTTTGGTTGCTTGTTCTAGTGGTGCATCTCTTTTTTATGTTCACTGTAGTTTATGTCATTTATCTTTGGCGTCCTTGAAGAGGATTTATCCTCAATTCAGTTATGTATCATCTTTAGATTGTGATTCGTGTCAATTTGCTAAACATCATCTTGTCCATTTGGTGTCTAGAGTCAGTAAACGGACTACATCCCCCTTTGAATTGATTCATTCTGATGTTTGGGGTCCTTGTCCTATAGAGTCTAAACCGGGTTTTAAGTATTTTGTTACTTTTGTAGATGATTTCTCTCGAACAACTTGGCTGTACTTAATGAAATCTCGTTCTGAGTTATTTTCTCATTTTTGCAATTTCTGTGCTGAAATTAAAACCCAGTTTGCTGCATCCATTCAAACATTGCGTAGTGATAATGCCAAGGAATACTTCTCAATGCAATTTTAAAACTATATGCTTCAGCACGGCATTCTTCATCAATCGTCTTGTGCTGATACACCTGCTCAAAATGGTGTTGCTGAAAGAAAGAACCGACACTTATTAGAAGTTGTTCGAGCTCTCATGTTTCAAATGAATGTCCCTAAACTGTTTTGGGCTGATGCTGTGTCTACTGCATGTTTTAATATGAAGCAACCACCAGGTTTTGTTGCTCAGGGGGAGGATGGGAAGGTGTGTCGACTTCAGAGATTTTTATATGGTCTAAAGCAAAGTCCACGAGCTTGGTTTGACAGGTTTAGCTCAGTAGTTCAAAACTTTGTCTTGCATCAAAGCAGGTGTGACCATTCTGTGTTTTACCAAAGGACGGATGATGGTGTTATTTTATTGGTTGTTTATGTTGATAATATAGTAATCACAGGTGACAATACCTCTAGAATTTCATTGCTCAAGACCTTTCTCAACTCTCATTTTCAGACAAAAGATTTGGGCCCCTTGAAGTACTTTATGGGAATAAAGGTTATGAGAAATAAGAAAAGGATTCTCTTGACACAGAGGAAATATGTTCTTGATTTGTTGGAAGAAACAAGAACACTAGGATCAGCACCAAGCAGTGTCCCTATGATTTCAAACCCATTTCTTGATCTTGATGGCACAGTACCTTTTGAGACAGTACCGGAAGTTATGAGAAACAAACTTGACCCTGAGAAGATCAAGCCCTTTGAGAATCTTGAAAGGTACTGGAGGCTAGATGGCAAGTTGAATTATCTTACAGTAACCCGTTCTGATATCACTTTTGTGGTTAGTGTCCCTAGCTGATTCATGATAGCACCAACAGTAGCTCAGTGGGAAGAGGTTAATATGAAGCAACCACCAGGTTTTGTTGCTCAGGGGAAGGATGGGAAGGTGTGTCGACTTCAGAGATTTTTATATGGTCTAAAGCAAAGTCCACGAGCTTGGTTTGACAGGTTTAGCCCAGAAGTTCAAAACTTTGTCCTGCATCAAAGCAGGTGTGACCATCTGTGTTTTACCAAAGGACGGATGATGGTGTTATTTTATTGGTTGTTTATGTTGATAATATAGTAATCACATGTGACAATACCTCTGTAATTTCATTGCTCAAGACCTTCCTCAACTCTTATTTTCAAACAAAAGATTTGGGCCCCTTGAAGTACTTTCTGGGAATAGAGGTTATGAGAAGTAAGAAAAGGATTCTCTTGACACAGAGGAAATATGTTCTTGATTTGTTGGAAGAAACAAGAACACTAGGATCAGCACCAAGCAGTGTCCCTATGATTTCAAACCCATTTCTTGATCTTGATGGCACAGTACCTTTTGAGACAGTACCGAAAGTTATGAGGAACAAACTTGATCCTGAGAAGATCAAGCCCTTTGAGAATCCTGAAAGGTACCGGAGGCTAGTTGGCAAGTTGAATTATCTTACAGTAACCCGTCCTGATATCACTTTTGTGGTTAGTGTCCCTAGCTGATTCATGATAGCACCAACAGTAGCTCAGTGGGAAGCCCTAGAGCATGTTTTACACTATCTAAAAGGAGCGCATGGTCGTGGTATACTTTATACTAATCATGGTCATACTGAAATTGAGTGTTTTTGTGATGCTGATTACGGCGGATCGAAAACTACCAGACAATCTACTACAGGATATTGTGTCTTTGTAGGTGGGAATTTGGTTTGTTGGAAGAGTAAGAAACAAGATGCGGTGTCACGATCAAGCGTAGAAGCCAAGTACCGAGCTATGGCACAGTCAACTCAAGAGATTGTATGGATTTATCAACTGATGAAGGATGTCGGTTTTAGTGCGTCATTACCAGCAAAGTTATGATGTGATAACAAAGATGCCTTGCACATAGCCTCCAATTCTGTGTTTCATAAACGAACGAAACATATCGAGATTGATTGTCACTTTGTTAGAGACAAGATCAAGGAGAACTTCATTTCTACAGGACATGTGCAGTCTGATAATCAATTAGGCGACCTTTTGACTAAGGCCCTAACTGAGATACGAGTTGACTATCTTTGTAACAAATTGGGCTTAATTAATATTTATGCTCCAACTTGAGGGGGAGTGTTGAGATATGATTGAAATATATATTAGGAAAGATATCCTTTACAATCAGGAATTAGAATTAGAATTATGATTTTATGTATTTAATTATAATAATGGGCCATTAATAAGAAGGCTCCTCCTTGATGTATATATATCCCTCTCAGGTAATTCAATAGATGTAAATTTTACGGTGCATCATTTTACAATAAGGAACAAAATAGAATGTAATAAGATGATATGAATACATTCAAGATAATCAAATGATAGAGCATGAATGTGAATTGAAAATTAAAATTCCATAGCTTTCCAACGATCTAAGAAAAAGTTGACAAAAAATCGTTAATCTTCAAAATTTTTGTTGAAAATCAGGCCAGAATTGTACGATCTTTACATTTATCTCTTGTGCCTAATATTAGAAAAAGTTAGCTACTCAAATATATGAACCACAAAAGTAGAAGTTCACGCATATTTGATAGCATTTCACTATTTAAAGCTACGGTTAAGTAATAGAAAGCAATATGTGACACGGTGGTGCAAGAGCACTGATGGAACAGAGAAGAGTAATAATCTGAAGTAATTTAGTTTGAAAACATTCAACAATGTACAGCTGTAGACGAGGCTCCTATTAGCAACGGCATCCATATTCACATGGACCCGCCCGACTACTAACATAATAATAGACTTACGCTGCTCGCTCTTCAACTAGTAATTTCTGTATCAACTACATATGCCCCATATCGTTGAACTATTCTTTTTCCCTTTCTTGAACTCAAATCATATAAACTTGAGAACTTTTACATTGATGATCTGCGGTGCATTTCCCTGAAAATTAGCAACACAAACCCTTCTTTTTACTTCCATCCATTTCCTTTTTGCTAACTTGCTTTACTGGCTTGTTAACAGAACAGATGTTCTTGAAAGAATTTGCTTTATTGGCTTGTTAACAGAACAGATGATCTTGGAAGAATCAATCTGAGATATTATTTTGTCTAGAGAAACAGTATGATTTTGGTTTGGGTCAGTAGCGAAGGGTTTGGAAGATATTATTTTGTCTGAACCATATACTTTGCTCTGTAGGTTTGGAAGAATCAAGCTCAGACATGGCACCAACTCTTAACACCTCAACAAACCTTGCCTTCGTATTTTTCAAATAGTCCAGTTCAATGAACTCCGAACACTTCCTCTTCTTTGAAAATTCTGATGCCAATGAAGTGCACTGCCTTCAAGATGATGGCTCACCAGTCATACGCGCTAGTATAAAGGCATCTCACCTAACGTCAAAGAATTGCTTGCATTTGTGACTAGACAAGGAAATCTGTAAGACCACATTTTGACAATTCGGTTCAAGAAAGCTTCACCAGAAATATGGTTGCCGTCGGTATAGGAACCAACTTGCGAACAACCAGAAGGTTGTTGAACTCTCTCCGTGTTTCAACTTCCTCCGTTCTGGTCGCCATGACTTGTTGGAGCTGACTGCATCCATTTCGAAGCCATACCAAGTAACAGAGCCTTGATGCGCAACCCTAACCGCTTAAGATCGTGCATCTCAAATGGATGCTGCTCGAGACTCGGCTCAAAAGAAAAGAGGAAAATAAGTTCGATATCGCGTGTGTGGTCCCAAGAGCAATTTCTTTGGTCATCGCGGAAGGAACACCGATGCAGAGAAAGTGCTCTGGTACCAAGATGGTGGAAGAGCATCCAGGGAAATGAGAGGATTCGAAGTAGCTATTCAGAAAGCCCTCAACAACCTACAAGGCTCCTGTTGCTATGATTATCCCCATTGGAACCACCGCACTGCCAACAAGCTCATTAACTAACTTGTTAAGCTTCTGAACCCTATATAATTTGATAAAATTGTATAAGGACATTCCGAAGAAGTCCCATGTTTTTTCCTTCGAACTTCCCAATATACTATGTGTACATGTCCAAACACGCCTACCATACAAGTACATATCTCAGGACCTGGTTAATTTTCTGAAAGTCAGGAGGTCAGCTGAACTCGTTAAATTATGCGTAGATCCGCCCCTAAGTACATATTTAAAAACATAACTGCATACTCATAAAGGGGGAGGATTTTGTGCCACTGGACTCGAAAGTACTTTTCTTAAGAAAATGGCACCATGCTTGAAAGATTTGTCATATATTAAAAATCTCTGATAACCCAACTATTTAGAAGAACATGAACCATTCTGCAGTGTATTCACAAGCACAAAAATGTCACAAGAATGATTAGTAAGAACCTACTTACATTATCAAACTCAACCGATACGAGGGAGTGTTCGCCCATAAACCAAACCTACAGAGCAAAGTATATGGTTCAGTTCTGATGCATGTGGATACAGATTACAGTTCTCCTGGAAAGCGCACGCAAACTTAACTGAGAAGTAGACATGTATTACATCAGGGATTGTTAAATCCATTTCATTCCAAAAGTTCTGAATGTAACTCGAAGATCTTTAATCTCAAAGCAAGAGAAGATATAATAAACTAGAAATTTATGAGACGACCATTGAATTAAGGAAAAAGAAAGGATTGTATACCGAATATGAAAACTTTAGAAGCACTAAAAAAAGAAGGTTTTGGAGTATTAAGTATGGACTACGATTTTTGAACTCATACAAGTGATTACTGGACAGTGGAAATACAACAAAAGACACAATAAAGGAGAGGTAGAGATCAGTCATTAGCCATTGTAAAATAGCGGACCCAAAATGCAAGCAGAAGAGTCAAAAGCGATTTGAAGGATACCAAGGAACCAACGGTTGGTTGGATCAAGTGGTAAGTGGCTTGTTCCATCTTAAGCAATGTCTCGAATTTGAGTCTTTGTGTATACAGTAGCCACTGTTGGGAGACTCACCCACCATTTCCAGATGCACGACGCGGGTCAGGTCTGAATTAGTCGTGGTGAAGTTCCGGAGACCAGGCGGAAAACCCAAAAAAAATAAAGCACACCAAGGATGATGTGTGCAAGACCCAAAATACGTGACTTTCATAGATTAGCTGACTGTAGCTTTGGATAGAACCAATGCCAGAAAGATATTCAAGGGTCATTGTGGCTGTTGTGTTCAGCATGCAGAAAGAAAATGTTAGACCTTAGAAGATTTAGGAATTTGTGCCCTGAGAGACAAGTGCTCGTGAAAAATAATTCTTTTTTGAAAAATGATATTAGTAAAATTTAGAATTATAAGTTTAAGAGTATGTGAGTGTTTTTTTGGTGGGGGGTGGGGGGGGGGACTATATCCTGAGAGGTTTATGCATTGGTAACTAATAGAATACAATTTAATATAATTACGAAGAACATAACTCAAATCCATTTCATACAACCATGAAGCTCATTTGATCGTCCCCTCACATGCAAACCACAAAATTCAAAACGCCGTTCCCAGACAGAGAGAGAGAGAGAGAGAATGGAATAAATGTCTAAAGATAATGGTGGCGAGTACCATTGATGAGAGGACTCGCAAACCAGCAGAACGTAAATTTCTTCCCCTATCATCGTCCCCCTCCTCTTGAGCTAGTTGACAGAGTTTTGGGATAAAACCTTCTAAAGTGAACAAGTAAGTCCCATCAATCTACAAAATTACAAATAATAATAATTTAGGACAAAATCAAAGTTTTTGTTTTTATCAGCTGAACTTAAAAATTGTAAACTTTGAAGAAACGTTAAAACCAACCTGATTATTTACAAAATCAAAGAGAGTATGACATCCTATAATTCTCATCTCATCTTGCCGCGTTTGATCCAGCAAAGTGTGAATAATGCTTAGCAAGCTACTTGCAAACAATGGCCTATCAAAAAACAAAGAATAGAACGAGTGTTAGTGTTAATGGTGCAAATCAAGTTATGGATGAAAACGATAGGTGCAACAGTTTAGATGCAGATTAGGAAACCAAAGAATTACACCCCAAATCATTATCTGAATCATGCACTAATGATTCTTTAACAAATGAAATGAAGTGATTATACTTTATTTAGCCACTTGCTTTTGGCTATGTGAAATGCATACAGGTAAAACACATATTTGATAATTGCACTTGCCTATCTCTCCCCAATTTTAACCAGCGCCAACCAATCAACAACAGGAAATGTGTTGCATTTCTTCCAACCTCCTGTTTTTATTATTATCCCCCCCCCCACACACACAAAAAAAATTATGTGAAGCAGAGAGTGAAAAAGAATGCAAGAAATAAACTAAACCAATTTCATTCATCTCTCTGCTTTTTTCACTTTATCTTCAATTGTTTGCAGAAAATAAAAACAAAATATAAAGGACCTTGATGCTACTTCATTCTCAAAAAATGTAAAGTCGTAGTAAAAGCCTCTATTTTTTTTTTTGCCAACACTAAATGGTTGCTTATCACTACCAGTATAACAGGGGAAAAGTCGATTGTCAGCAGTAAATATGCACGTTGACATCGAATGTATGACTGGTATTTGCAAAAATAAGCAATGTATTGTATGGAAGATGCGGAGAAAAGACAAGTGGAGTGATCAACAAAGTTAGGCCCACAAAGTTCCCCATTGGTTTCTAACTTCACTAATAAAACCAAGTTTTAAATGTGCACTGAAACTGAACTTTATATGCACTCCCCCCAGGACACAAATTTTCCTAACCGCATAAATGCATCAATTCTGTTTTGTACAAATGAAATTTACTCCTAACAAATTCAAAAAGATTTGATTACAAGAAAGAAGAAAAAAGGTTTCACAACAATGACAGAGAATGATAAAGGGAGGGGGAAGGGCATCACTAGAGCAAATTTGTCTATACACACAAAGCTGTAAGCCATTCATATATAAGCATAAAGATGACACAGATATGAACTCACATTTGCTCTTTACATGAAAGCAGCAGTTTCTGGTAAATGCACGTGACTATTTTTGTCGCTTGGAAATTCTCAACACGTAGTTCCTTGTAACACTTTCGTTCAAGGGCGTCTGCAATCTGATTAACCATACAACTTGGTGAGAATAACAACAAAACCTTGAGTATTGAAAAATTTAAGCTTATTTTAATATTAAAATCAGGAAACTTTATGATCTAGTTACTTGAAAAGTATTTTGTTATGACCATTGATATAATATGATAGATTTACACACAAAATAAAATTAAGAGCTAAAACTCATTACTTTCATAGATAAACACTGCTCTGTTACACATTCAGACCCCAAATAAACCAACACAGGGGAAGGATAACGATCACAATTCAGATGACCACATACAAATAACAACAAACAAAAGACACAAGCTACACACACAGATACGACTCTAAAAACACAAGATTGCCAAGCATTTGAGAGGTTTGGCTCTCTCCACTCTAAAGGCCTCAGCCCTTAGCCATTATACTTCAAATTTCTTCTCCGCTCCTCCTTCTCAACCAAAGGGAAGATTTATAGACCCAAAAAAATCTACCCTCACAGGCACAGCCCCCAACCTTCTCGTAGTCTTTGACCATAGCAGCCCTATAAGCACTCTACTATGTTCCTTTCTCCAAATTAGTAAGTCAAATTAAAGTTCTGAACAACAAAAGGTGCCTTATCCTTATCATGTATTTTCCTTGGTTTCAAAAGGTGGTCCTAACATATTTAAAAAAAAACAATTGTCAAGAAATAGATTAAGGATACAAGAATAAAAAGAATTTATGTTACTTATTCTAGACCAAAAATTATTTGTAATTCCTCAACATATATTCACGTGATATTATCATGCATAGGCACAAGATAACTTTGACTATCATTTAGAGAAAAGAGGCAGAAAGCGCAAGGACTTAATAGCCACAATATGCTTCATATCAAGGTCACCATTAAAAAGTCAAACCTTTTGATAGGGGAATATTGTAAGGGGTCCAAATGTACATGGATATTATGTCAAACCTGATGAAAACATAAAACAATGGATACCAAGCCGAGGTAAAGAAGATGAAAATAAAGCACTCATTTCAAGTGGGGAAAGAGAATAGAACGTCATTTTTTCATTTCAAAACAGAAATTTTCATAATAATATATGATATAGACCTAAGCACGCTTGAATGATATCACAAGAAGAAGAAGAAGATTTATCAACATTTCCTTGTAGAGGTAACTTTCTTGTTAAATCCTTACCTTTGGGATACGTAAAGGATTTTTGGTAGCATATTCACATAGTTTCCCTATTTTCCTGTCATTTGGCCCCTCCGCCTGTCAATTTACAAATAGTAAATATAAAATAAAGGCAGCAGGCATTTTAGTGGGATAAATAATAGGATAGAACAGAGAAATCAATTAAAGAGGATTTGCTTCATGTTAAGAAAGAATATCACAAGGGATCTTTCAAGAATGAAAACCTTCTGAGGCTGAATGGTTAGGGTAAAAATGCAGAAACGTAGTATCTTAATTTCCAAACTAAAAAATGCTAAAAGAAGCCACAGAAGGATTGGAGCCAAAAAGCTTCTAATTTTCATCTACAGCATGCCTCTAAGATACTTTATCCCGTTTTGCCTCTGTGATGTGCATATTCCTGGCACCCAATCCGAGCAGATAGAAAAAATATAAAACAAAGGTGTGGATCAGTTCCTCAGACCTTTTCTATTGGCTAGAGGACCATGACTTCGTATCACAACAAACATTTTTTGTTTAAGTGACATGGAAAACAGAGAAAGGAAATGCAATTCACATACAGGTTTATCATGCGGTCTAGTCATCTGCAAATAATAAATTTGTCTTAAATTTCTGAGTACTACCTTAAATAGCATTAAGTTAACATGAAAATGTAATCATTGCAGATCCGTCTACGCACTAGAGGATCAGTTCCATGGCTTGTTTCTATTATCAAGAGCACTATGATTTTATATCACTTAAATGTGGATCGGTTCCTTGGCCTTTTACTATTGACTAGAGGACTATGATTTTATATCACAACAAGCATTTTTGTTTAAGTAACAGCGAACAGAGAAAGGAAACAGACTTCACTCGGTTGTTGTTATCATGCTGTCTAGTCTCCTGCAAATAAGAATGTATTTGTCTTCAATTTCTGAGAACTACTTTAAATGGTATAAAAGTAACATGACATTTTAATCATTGTGGATCCGTCTTAGTGCAAAATCTTAGAGACAAGCAACTGCTCTTGTAATGACAATGAGACATGATTAGCACGTTGGAAAATGAAAATAATGAAAGCAAACCTGGTTACGAGGGAAAATGTCAGCAATCAGCTTCTTGTACCTCTTCACAGGCTGTCTCGACCTTGCCCGCAGTGATGGGCAGAAAAAACAAAGATTCCCGCAAGCGGGCAAAACTTGACGCGAAACTACACCGGAGACCGTAGCCATGCTGGAAATCGTGCTATAAACAATTCACGAAGGCAAATAATAACAACGTCGTTTGAAAGTTATGCTTCCTTTCCCTTATAAAACAACCAGAAACTCGGATTTGCAGCCGAATAAAGGAAAGAAAGGCTCAAAAGCAACTCGGTACTCTCAAATTCAAACACCAGCCTGCAAAAGCAATTTTAGAAAAGTCCAAAATGAAAAAAAAAACCAGAGTTAAATTTTATGATTGTGTGAGCAGAATTTAGGAGTGGAAGAAGCTCGCACCAATGTAGAGCAGAGGCTGGGAATCTCTTAAGATATGCAAGAAAGGAAATAGGAATGTAGCATAATCCGCCTTCGATCCGAAACTAAAGAAAGAGAATGATTATCCTTATTTTCATAGGAGGCTGCCGGAGAGATTCTCAATTGCAGGCGAACAACGAACTGCGGGAGCTACCATATGCCTGGCGCCTGCCTGTGAATGATGCTGGAATTTTTCCACCCGATGCAACCGTTTGAGGTGGCCCCATTTACGTACTCAACATTTTAATTATTTAAAATTATGAGATGGCCCCTTGAGACCAGAAAACGAATAAAAGCCTCCATCTCCAACGACAAGAAAAATATTTTCTAAAAGAATTAAGAAATGAATAGAATTAACGCGGGGCCAATAAATGCTCACGTTGGCGCCTGACCGAGAGTGGTGGCGGTTAACTTTCAGGCCTATCTATCTCTGTCTGTACTCTGTACAGACTCTCTGAAAATCGTTTTCACAGTAAAATATCCGTTTAGAAATATGATAAAGAAGTATATTTACATAAATCGAGATAAATATGTGAAGGATGTTATTCCATTTTAGGTTCAAACACCGCCGAACGTTTCCAACAAACATACCCAAAGTGTTGAGCTTATTTTTGAAAATAAATTTATCATCAAAAAACTGTTTACAGGTACGATTGAACTGGTAAGCAGAGGGAATAATGAGAGGAGAATAGAAGCTGTTCAAGAGCTATTTTTAGACATGCATACATGAATTTTATCTGTGAAAATGTTATGTTTTGTAGAGAGTAAAAGAACGGAGTGTCATCACAGTAACAATGAGATTTTAGTTTTGGAATTCATATTAGTCAGATTGTGTTGTATACAGTGCGGTAATGATAATATCGATAATGACGACGACGACGATGATGGGCCATGGTGAAGGAACCAGGAGGTGATGCCACCACTCAACATGTCATGATGTGCGGGATAAAGAAAACGGAAACTTTAGCTCAAAAGTCACACCTCTTTCCTTACCCGGCCAGCCTGTACTCGGTATGCTGCTTCTTCAAGTTAACAACATAATGATCTCTGCTATCACCAAAAACAAAAAAAAAATGAAGATCTCTGTTCTTGATTTGATTTGAACACAAGATTATTCTCAACTGGCTAGCATCATTACAGATTAGTGTTAATCCCACAACATATGAAGACACTTCAAAGTGACTATCAAATCTATCATCTACCTTTTTACGGGGATCGCGGGTGAAGGGCAACAAACCTATTTTGTTGTCACGGAGTCTATAATCCTTTTCTGGGTCAGGGAATTTAGGAGTTCCCATTCAACATTACCCATGAGGATGACGCAGCAAAATGTCGAAATGAATTGCAACTAGCTTGGATTCCTGGGTTTAGTGGTCATGTTTGGAATTACGTATGAAAAAGTTAAACATGCGTTCAACTGTGTTTTTTTTAAAACGATATAATCTCATTCACTCATTTACTTTGTAATGGTAAAAGCACTTTTTCACCGCATTCCCAAACGGATCCAGTATTAGAAAAATACATTCAAGCAAACTAAGACAAACCCCTTTACATACTTAATTTGTAAACTGTAAATCATACTAGAAAAGTAGTTTATGCCGCTAATATAAACAGACTCAGTGCTTGTTTGGGAACTTCATCTCCCCAGCAGTGCACGTAAACCGAGACAAAACCATTTCAAAATCTGTAAAAACTATCTTGAAATCCGTAAAACCATTTAAAAATCTGTAAACTACTTTTTTCCAATGGAACTCCTTTCTCCCAACGAAGTTCTCAAACGCACACTTAACAGCATTTCACTGGATGCCCACCACTATGAGTCAGGGTGCCCATCTTCTCAAGTTGTCTAGAGACGTTAAGAACCCTTGCACATATCAATTGAACTAGAAGATACAACAGCTAATTTATGGATAGCTTAAATAATTTAAATTTAATTATTTATTTATTTTAGATCATAACAAACACATTAACTTATCATCCATTTGGAGGTCCACTCGCCGGAATTCCATGAGAAGGTGGCAGCTAACATTTAAGGGCATGATCATTATAATGTTACAAAAGTACTTTAATATAAATTGAGATAAAACTCTTTTTATATATTTACATCGCAGTAAATCATATTGAAAATCTAGTTTCCACCGCTAATCCAAATAGATCCCATTATCCATTATTGATTGGTCAACTTCTCAACGGCGAATATAGCTACTTCTTCGCCTAAGGCTCCCTATACTTTGAAGCGAGGCAAAGAGCGCTTTCAAGGTAACAGGACAGAGATTTCTTCTCCAAATATTTTATATCAAACCAGTTACGCAAACTTTGGTTGGAACACAGTTGAAAGCCTCGTCTTGTGCAAAGGGGCATACTCCACAGCGATCCTGTAATCAGACCCTCTTCATGGGCATCCATGGTTAAGAGCTGCAATACATACCAACAGGTGGTTGGATTAAGTGGTAAACGGTTTATTCCAGCTTAAACAAGGTCTCAAGTTGCAGCCACCGTTGGGAGACTTTCCCACCTTTCCCGGGTGTACAACAAGGGTTGAATCCAGATTAGTCGGAACAAAACTCGGACGGGTAACCAAAAAAAAGCGCTGCAATACATGAACAACATAGTTGTGTAATTCTATGAAAACATTTCCATCTCCACCACGCGACTACCTAAGGCTTGATGAGAAAAGCACAATCGCTTTTTCTGAAAAACGCATTACAGCAAAGGTGCAGAGTTAACATGTTTAGGCGGGTGGGTGGGTGTTCGAATCTTTTGAATGTTCGATTCTGGCTGGTTCTTATCTTCCTGTTTCGATTTCCCAAATACTTTTGTAGCCAACAAAAAAAGGTCAAAACTCAGCAAATGACTTGATACTCTTCAAGTGATACTTGGAAACACCGAAACAAACAAAGAAATATAAGGCTCATTTAAACAACATAAATCAACATAAAAGCAATAATCGCTAGAAGTTCCTATCAAAACGTTCTTCACAATGCACTGCATCTGATCCCAACAAAACCAAAACCAAAACCGCCAAGTGCTACACCTCAAGCATCCACCTTGTCATCCTCCAGGATTAGGGCCTTTCCTGTTGGCTTCGCCAATAGATCAGTGTACTCTTGGAATGGAGATTTAGTGAAGCGCGTCTCCCTCCAGAACTCAGGTGTCAGGAACCCGTACGTTTTCAGCAAACAATCAAAAGTTGCCTGCCAATAAAGCATTAGGGACGTAAATTTATATGTAATGTAATACAAGTCAACAACTCTTGTTAAAAAGACTTATGCAACATCTCGGATAAGATTCTGTAACTCTGAAGCCACTCTTGTTATAACTCAAGTCTCAAACAACAATCCAAAGCCCAAAGGGCGGTCAAAACAGTGAACATACTTAAAATGAACTCATCTCTAATGCACCAACCAAATAATCCTACCCATCAAGGCTTCAGAATTGTATGTGCATGTGGATGTCTGGACAGCATAATTACATAAGTAAATCTAGGTGAGAAATTTTGCTGGTAAATTAAAATGTTCATGAATTAAAATGTTAGGATAAAAATTCAGTCTAGGTGAGAAATTTTGCTGGTAAATTAAGACCAAACCTTGACGAAATTTCCAAGAGTCTTAGTCGACCCTCTAGAAGAGGTGAATACATCCTCTATTCCTGCAAACTGCAAAACCTTCTTCGGCACCCTAGCAGCAACGATTCCAGCACCACGAGGGGCAGGCACCATACGCACAGTGACGGAACCACATTTTCCAGTAACCTTGCAAGGGACTGTGTGAGGCTTCCCGATCTTGTTACCCCAATAACCTCTTCTAACGGGAATCACCGAAAGCTTGGCCAGTATAATAGCACCACGAATGGCGGTGGCGACCTCCTTGCTGCACTTGACACCTAGTCCCACATGCCCGTTGCCGTCCCCAACAACGACGAATGCCTTGAATCGGGTCCTTTGACCGGCCCGGGTCTGCTTCTGGACTGGCATGATTTTCATAACCTCGTCCTTTAAACTAGGGCCAACCAGAGTATCGACGATCTGGTGTTCCTTGATTGGCAAAGAATGGAGGTAGATTTGCTCAAGGCTGCGAATCTTTCCCTCCTTGACAAGACGGCCCAACTTGGTCACAGGAACCCATTTCTCCTCCTCTTCGCGGCGGCCAGCCCCTCTGCGGCGGCCTCCACGACCTCGGTCACCGCGTCCACCACGGCCACCAAATCCACGGCCAAAACCACCACGGTCTCCACCACGTTCGGCCATTGCTAGAAGTTGACGATAGAGAGCTGCCAAAATACCCTAGCCAACGGGAGCTCAATTCACTGGCGAGAGGGTTAAAGCCTGGTGAAGAGATGGGGCGGGTAAATAAAGGGCCCTTTGTTGTTGGGCGTTGTGACTAAACTTCTGCTGTCCACTTTCCAGATTGAGAAAAGCCCAACGCGATATTTACGTTGGCCTTAAAACACTTTAAATTGCGCAATAATTAAATCCTCTTAAAACTTATTAATATTAAATAAATTACAGGATACCTATTTATATTTTATATTTTCATTTGGGACTTATGAGTAATTTTTATTTATATATTTATGTTTAGAAATTTAAGGGCTGTTATTTTTTAACAGCTTAGTATAAATAAGTCTTAATATAAGCGAATCACAGGTCAATGACTAACCTAGCAATCTAAAGAAATATAATATGATCATAATATCTCATATTTATACTTCCAAGATATATAGAAAATGAGTTAAGATAAAATATCGATACTAAATCGTATTTAAACTCGACAAAATTTAAATGCCAAAATAGTTGATAGAACAGGTAAGAAATAATGATAATGGCATCTCTACATGAAGCAATGTCAAAACCAATGGCATTATTTGCAGTTTTATACATGAATATATCTATCTAGGCTTTTCATAGTTTGGGGACCATGTTTGGGTTTATAAAATGCATTTTGAACCCAAAAATCTGTTAACTTGTAAACTCCAACGTTTAGTAACTCCTTATTTTAAAATATACTATAAGCAAAAACTCTTTTTTGGCAGAAAAATGTAATTTGAATCGAATATTTATCTAAAAATAAATACATTCTTGACAAAATACGTTATCCTACCGTTTTCCGTATGAACCCTTTGGATATCTTGTATCTACGTACAATAACTGGGATGGAACATGGAAGCAGTAGATAAATGATGGGCTCAGAATTGAGCGTCAGAATGGAGTTTCAATGGACCACCAAGTTCCTGTCGTTGACGAATATATCAGGTGTCACCGTCATATCTCTATAAACTGGACCACTGAGTTGGGATGTCAATCATTAAGCATAATAGGAGAAACTATTTTGAAATAAGATATAATAGGACAAACGAAAAGCAGAGGCATGAGCCAAAAATGTTGGCCTGTGGGAAGCCTCTGATCCGTAGAAGTGACGAAAACTTTTAAAGTGGTGAGATTCATGATATAGATAAGGGACACTCAGATGATCGGCTATATCAGGTCGATTCTAAAACTTGGGGAAGTTATGGACGAAGCATCTCGTTTCTCTATCAAGAAGCCCCAGCGAGGACCACTCTGTCACCGTCATGTTTGGAAGTTAAAGGCTTCAATTCAGAGTTCCCATGTATGAATTTAGGAGAATTAAATCATGATATGTTTGTGGATCTAAATTCAGCTTTAATAATTTCTTTCTTTAAAATATGTTTAGACTATAGATGCAAATTTTTTGCTCCCCCGCCACCTTTGTTGATAAGTGATAAAGGTGGAGTGAAATTATGGATGAGAAATTCTAACTTTGCGAAAGAAGAAAAAAATCAAGATGCTGTGTCTCTTCCACTATTCTCCTTGAATCAAACGTATTCTCAACCTTTCACGTCAACGAATACAATTTTTCTAAACCATGCACTATCGCATCCTAACAAAACAGTGAGTGAACTAACTTAGAAGCTTTAACAAAAAAAAAATTTCATTAATAAACCGAAGTTCATGTTGGCAGTAAGAAAACTAAAAGCATTTAGTTACATATTGGCCACCAAAGCTCACTGGCGGAACGAAGTGGTTGGAGCTATCTCCGGTGAAGAAGCTCTCTGGAGCGGGAGACGATGAATAGCTCAGCCGAGAGAGCCGCCAAATAGAAGGATGGTTCATGTAACAGGTATGAAAGATGAAAGCAGAGTGTTCAGGCACCTCTTTGTATATGGGTTGACAAATTTGAGTGGAAGATTTTATAGCATGGCTTGCAGAGTGCTAAAAGTCGAGCATTTTTGAGGATATGGACATGTCAGTTCTTAAATTATGGGAAGACAAGAAAGAGAAGAAGAATCATATGTCCTGACAGCAGAAGATAACGAACAAGGGACATGCATGTGATGTGATAGTGCAGAAGTTGAGGCCATTATCCATTTTCGACAGTAGCCTAAGCTTCACCACGCAAATGTAAAAAAAAGGCGATGGGTTGTGGACGGAGTTGGAGAAGACAAGAGAAAATGATGAAAAGGCGATGGAACAAAGGTGTGCAGACAAGAGGGGAGAGGCCTGACGGATTTATCATCACCCGAAGGAGAGATAAAGCTGAAGGGGTTGATGGATGCCTGAAGCAAAGGAGTCGATCTGAAGCAGAGTGGGACGTCGGCGCCGATGACGGTGAAGGTCCCAGGGGGATAGGTCTCTCTCGTTCTCGTGAGAATGATGATGATGTGGTGTAACATGTGGCGGCAACTCAACGTAACATCCCACCTAGCATATACGACTCATCAAAAATTAGTCAACAAACGTTGACTGATTGCTGCGATTTTTACACTTTCGAGATAGGATATTAAGACAAAAAAAAAATTTGGATAACTAATGATATTTCAAAAAAAACTTTCAAAAAAAAAAAACCCTTAGCCTAAAGAAAATAACTCTCCCTCTCCTGCATGAATGCTTGCCGCCTCCCGCCTCTTGTTTCTCTTGTTGGAAATGGATGCAATAGTTTAATAAAGAAAATAAAAATAATGTTTTGCATAAAATCAAATACGAGTCATTCAAATGTTAATTTAATGGTTAGAATAGAAGGAGGAAGAGAAGATGTTAACATATTAGATAGCATTGGGCAATTAATTCTCCAAACAAGTATTTATGTATAATTGAACACAACAACACAGGGTGACTCCTATGTCAGTTGACAATGGCTTCGTTTGGAAACTCGTTGGGAAAACGGACACAGATTCCGAGGTACTTTATGTGAGAGGAATTTTGTCTCGGCTTGCGTGAGAATGGGTTTTGGGAGTCAGAACGGTGTTTCCAACAGGAAACCAAACGAAGCCAATGAATGACGCATTCTCTGTGCTCGAAATAAACATAGAACAAACCATAAATATCAAATTGTAGCCATGTCTTTGGTAATACATTTGCGTACCATCACGTTTGTTCTAATTCTTCCTTCCATGAGTATTACAATTTTTTAGCGTATTTACAGCCTCCAATTATGACTCCATTAATCCTCCCACAATCAGTCATATTTCTCCAACACCTCCCTCAACAAACACAGCACACAGTCCAATTCACAGACATCTCTTATGCTCTCACCAATAATTCCCCACTTCACCTCAAAAAACAGGGTTTTTCTCGTAAGGATGTAAGAGAAGTCAAAGGAGAAAAGAACTGCAACGAAAGGACAGAAATGGAAGGCTATAGAAATTTATCTCAACGACCCATCCTTCATCAATATCAGACTCAGACTGCTAAATCTCTCCCGTGAATATTGCCTTGATGCTTTTCTCCAATCTGTGCCGGCCTTCATCATTGCATCAAATTCCTCATAGCTTATTTTTCCATCCTACAGGTTCAAAGAGACAAGATCAAGGCGTTGCTCCATATGAAACATAGAACTAATACATAGAACTAATTCAAGTATCTCAGAAGCCTTTCAAGCTTGCACTTGACAAGAAAGCAGTTAAATTTTTGATTTTGTCAAATCATCAAACATGTGCTCAACCGGAAAAGCATAATCCAATAAATAGGACAAGAAATTACTTAACAACATTGGCTCAAGACATGATTTAAGATTGGTATAAGAAGGGAAAATAGACTGACCTTGTCTGTGTCCACATCATGCATAATTGCATTGATGACTTCGTTGTTTGCATCAACTTCATCGGCTAAGGCCTCACGTAGCTCCTCAATTTCTATATACCCACTATTGTTCTTGTCAAAAAACTGGAAAGCTTTGTGAAGGTGCTCATCATTGCCCATCTTCTTCAGATGAAGAGAGATGGCTACAAATTCTCCATAATCCAAGTGACCATCCTTATCTACGTCACCCTGCAAAGGAAGACTCCAAGGATCAGAAGATGAAGTCCAGCGGCATGTGCTTTCAAAAGTAATTTAACAGGAATCTTACAACCAACATTTTGTTTCTATTCTTTATTTTAATAATATGTAAGAAGACAGAAAGGAAACAAGGAGAATTATGAACTTCTATGCCTGTAGCTCTTTGTTAGGAAAACTTAGTGGATGAACTAGTGCCAGAACTCTAAACTTATTTTGAAGTAAAGATTCCAGGTAGAATAGTATACTCACGGCTTCCATCAGAATTCGGAGGTCTTCATCAGTAATAGCATGCCCTAATTTATGCAACCCTTCTCGTAACTCATCACTGTTAATCTTGCCTCTGTTACTTGTATCCATCAGTTGGAATCTCTCTTTTAATCCAGAAACTTCTTCTACTGACAAGTACTCAGCAATCACCTGTTGAAGTGAAATTACATCAAAAATTTGAAAAAACAATGGTGAGTTAGAATGATCAAATGGACAAAAACAAATAACGGATGATCCTTCAGAAATAGTCAAATGTCTTTTCTAAAGCATTACCCTTAGAGCTCTTTTCTTAAGTTTGTTCATGGCAGAGAATTGCTTGAGCCTTGCCCTAACAGTTTCTCCCAGTGAAACATTAGGGGCTTTTTGGGCATTCTGTAACCATGGATGATCTGCGTTCAGTGAAAAAGCACGTTTCAATTTCACGAATTTGAACAAGAAAAATGTGATCCTGGGGAGAAGTTCTATGCAATCCAGGTTAATATTTATCTCCATGAAGCCTTTTGTAAAAAAATGTAATATACCTAACACTTCCTGAGCAGTAAGACGCTGCTGTGGGTTGGGATTAAGCATCCTCTTCACAAGGTCTTTTGCATTATCAGAAACCTTAGGCCAGGGATCCCTTTTAAAATCAATGACAGATCGTATGATTGCCTGTGCAACTCCCTGTTCAGTTTCTGCGTTTGGAGAGAGATGATTTAGAAAAGAATCAGCATGAACGCAAATAAATAAACTGAAATTATGATGTCTTTCTTGTATGAAAATGGAATTTACATGTGTGTTGCTAATAATGCAACAAGTCATCTTAGCATTCATAGGTAGATGCCATGGCTATAAAATAGTATTAATTCAGTCACAAACTAACTACTCTTCACCATACTGAAGGTCATTTAGAGACATGCATTTAATTTCCTTCTGTAGTTTTGTTACAGTTATAACTGTGTGGATTAATTTCAAAGTGACTTAATTGGCCATTTAAAATGTCACTCTTGCACAAGGCACAAGCTTAAAAAATCTCATTCACAAAAGAAAACTAACCTGCCCAAAATGGTGGAACACCGCAAAGTAAGATGTACAGAATTACTCCAGCACTCCAGATATCTACTTCTGGCCCATAATTTCGTTTTAATACCTCGGGGGCCATGTAATAGGGGCTTCCAACTATCTCGTTAAATATTTCACCTGCGGGAAATGGCTGACTTCAGCTAACTTTTCATTCACACACGGCAGCCACTAATGATGAAAGTCAAGCAACAATATAAAGAGATTCAATTGCTAGCCTAAGGCATTACCTGGCTTGAAGAACACTGACAATCCAAAATCAATAACCTTCAGAGGTGCTGTTTCCTTCTTGTTTGCAAACAAAAAGTTCTCAGGCTTGAGATCCCGATGCATCACGCCATGTTTGTGGCACACCTGCAAAACCATAAAATTCAAATCCATCAAAACCCAAGAAAATAACTAAGACTCGAACAGTCCAAAAGCGTCAGTGTACATAAAAAGAAAAGAATCAACACATAAAATGAAAAAACATAGTATATATGTCACCTGACGCATTAACCTCCAAAGTTACTGCCAATGAGCAGTTGAACAAGTAAACATAGATGATTAAGGCGCAGGACACGAAGCTCTTTTTTCTTTAATGACATAAATGAGCATCGTAAACTATCTTTGGGCCCGAGACAAAAGTGGGCTGTTTAATATTTGTGTGCGTAGATACATCTCAATTGACCACCGTAAAGTCTGTGTGTCCAGGTAATCAAATATATAGTAAAAATAATTTCACAGTAAACATCACTACTCACAGGTCACATATGTGTGCTTGTTCCTCAGTAAATTCCATAACATGCACCAAAGAATTATTTTTAGTTCTTACATATAGAAGTTCCAATACAAAGGGTACTCAATTTCATTAAAATAAAGATCATGAAAGGTTTGTTTAGTCTTTAAAGGCACATGTATATTTGTAAAATCTGCACACCAGTAGCAGCTTGGATAGTGCACTTAGCAAATTCCAAGAAACCAAACTCTTAATTTGAAATTTCATATTTTCAACATCTAACCTGGACGACTTCAACGATTGTCCGAATGACAACTGCGGCTGCCCTTTCTGTGTAGTGTCCACGCGCAACTATCCGGTCGAACAATTCTCCTCCTTCGCACAGTTCCATCACAAGATGAACAGCATTGCCGTCCTCGTAAGTTTCCTTTAAGTTCACAATATTTGGGTGTTCTGGCAAATGCCTCATGATCTCAACCTGTCTCCTAACATCCTCGATATCAATGGCTGTTCTCAGTTTTTTCTTCAATATCGATTTACATGCGAAATTCTGACCGGTCTGTTTATCAGTGCATAGGTAGGTAACTCCGAATTCCCCTCTTCCAAGCTCGCGACCCAGCTCATATTTGAGCTCAATTTCGCGGCCCGTTGGCTCCTTCAAAACGTTAATATTCTTGCTCCCACCATTTCCGTAACTTCGACCGATATCAATCCCAAACTGGTTCTGTTTGTTTTTGTTCCCCTTCCTTTTCTTCTCCTGAGTGCCAAATGGAGTGATGCAACAATTACCCATGTATCTCAGGATATATCAAGCCTGAGAAGGTAAGCGATGAAGGATTTCTGCCAATAGAGATCCAAATGCATTCAAATCTGACCTCGATAAGCAAGTTATAGTTATATTATATAATTGAAGATCCCGCTTCACTTCTCACGGTCCTTTACCCCAGTTGAATCCTGGATATATTGAGGAGCTATTGGGGAATTAAAAGCAGTGATAATTTCTGGACAAATAGAAATATTGCAGGGAAGAATTCTTCAACCGAAACTTGGTCTTTTCCGACTCGGCTCGATGAAAAAAAATATTGAAGAAATCTGATCTGGGGGAAGGAAATTGCCTGGGTACATGTATAGAGGAGGACGGAAAGATGATTTAAGGAGGCGAAAGGAGGGTTTTGGAGGGGAGAAGAGGGAAGAGAGATGAATTTAGCGCGTGCGGGAGGAAGGCGATGGTCAAATTTGCTTCGAATGAGACCTCGTCCATCGTCCTCCCTTCGAATTGATGGATGAACTCTTTATCAAAGGTCTTTCCCACGCAACTCCTCGATCTTTTAGCAAGAATCGGCAACTAACTTTTCTTTTCTCTCTTTTTTTTCCCGGCAATCGGCAACTGACTAAACTGCCCGCCAAATTTGTCCAAACAACAAATCATAATTCCATGATAAGGGGGTATTTGGTAACTTCGATTAAAAGAAGCGAAAATGTAAATAGGATATCTGAAATTAGTTATGGAAATGATATTTCGAAATCTATCATTGTGTTACAGCGTACTTTTTTTTTGAAAAAGTTTATTTATTTATCAAAAGCACATTCGTGTTATTTTTGTAAAATGAGATAATCTCATCTACATATTTATCTTAACTTATGTAAAAATACTTATTTACCGTTTTCCCACATGAAAGTAATATTTAAAATGTATGGATGGATATCAGACCTATATACGTATTAATTTACATTTCCTTGGTGATTTCTGGTGTTGATTGTGAACCTGTCCTGCCAACAAAAAAAAAAACCCCGCGTGGTTACAGCATGTAGATGCTGGTGTGTCAATGAGAACATAAGAATGAGGGATACGAGGGTGAATCCACATAAACATAGTAAACACCCCAACCGCCAACTGCCAACTGCCAACTGACGCATTTCCGGTATCCGGTTACCGTAGGTGAGATCTTCTAGAAGCTCCTTTGACTTTTTTGGGCCTTTAGGGTCATTCGTGGATGCGTAAAGGACGACATTGCTTCTCGCTCCCGCTCCCGAGTCTGAGGAGGCGCAAAGGGTGTCATGGTGTGCGCAAGCATCTTCCTTGGAGTCTTTGGCCACGAGGCGGAGCTAAGTATTAAAGTATTAAGTATATCGTACCCTCTCCTTTTTCTATAACCTACAACCACAACTTTATAGTTAAAATTAATAAACAGGGAGAATAAAAAAAGATGCAAAAAATAAACGGAGCTTTCAAATTTTCATAATCCCGGCATTGGATCAAACAAAAAATTGAAAACATCAGTTAAAAAATGATATTATCCATAAATGTTGATTTTCAATGAATAAGGGCACATCTTCAACTCATCATTACAAGTGTTGAAAATGAGACACCATTCATCCAAATGAAAAATTTTCATTTAGATGAATAGTAATGATCCTTCCCACTTGAGTCTTCCTTTCTTAATATTCATGGAGAATATTGTCTTTTTATTAACATTTTGGAATCTGTATTTGGTCAAACGCCATGTTTTAGGATTATGAAAATTCGACACCTTAATTTATCCTTTTGTAATTTTAAAAGTTTGTTATTCTCTCTAATAAATATGTAAAGTATGTAAATCTTTTTAAATATATTCTTATTTATTAAGAGAATAGATGAAAGGAAATAAACGAGAAATAGATACAAGAAAATAAATGGAGAAGAGAGACAAATAATTAATTGGGGTAAATACGGGAAAGTGTACGAAATTCCTAGAAAAACACAAGTGAATATAAAAGGAACCAGTAATTTAATATCATAATACTGAATTTTAAAAAATTATTATGCCTCCCATATGAAAAAATAATGTTTTTAATTTCAAACAAGCAAGCAGCCAGCACAAAGGGCTTTGATTTTTTTTTTTT
>JANTPZ010122072.1:0-17936 GCA_025593235.1 Vachellia pachyceras | reverse complement strand
GTAAATTTTTCTGATATTTTGGTCAACTGGTTGACTTTTTGACTTTGACTTTTCTTTTGTCAAATAACCAAAATACCCTTTAACTTTCTCATAATTACCATTTTGCCCTTACTTTCTCTACTTTTCCAAAAATTACTATTTTGCCCTTACTTTTGATAGTAAAAGACCTTTATGTCCTTGGTCTTTTATTAAATGACGTATGGGTCCCTTTCCTGAAGGTTTTCCCATCCTCATATCACTCTGGGCAATTTTTCCTTAATTCTGGAATTCCTACGGAACTCCGTGTACTAAGACAGGTCTATCTTTATGACTTCCGGCCTATAGTCTTTCTTTCTATACTATTTACCTCTGATTTCTCTTTTCATTTCCTAGCTATCGGATTAGCATTTCATTCAGCTAGCATAGAAATTTAGGGATATTACAGCTTAAATTCCTCAGATTCCTCCTTTTGTGAATGAACACAATGAACGTACCAATTGTCTCATCAAGTTATGCATGGATAGGAGGAAAGTTTATGCTAAGTTTCATGCAGTAGTGGTTTATTGTTTATATGATGCCAACAATTTTGTGAGTGGCTTTGTTATGATTCATAAACTTTCAAGTCAAGGTTTGCATCATGTTTTGTATATGTGGATAATGATTTCATTATGCCTTGGCATGTGCTATGATGCCTACATCAACCAATGTTCATTCAAACTCTCGGATATGATTTCAAAGGGGGAAACAATTTTTTGTAGCAGAACTTGATAAAGCCTTAGTTTATCAAGCGAAAACACAGAGAACTGAAGCGGAAACAGTGACGAGGAAAGGGAACTCTATATGGAAGCAAGGTAAGAATCTCACCAAATGCTCGCAAATAGCCTAGGAGAATCTCAATAATAGAACCAAACAATACTCATTTATTCATTCATTGATGATTTGGCTACATTAGGACATGATATTTATAATAACAAAATAGTAACTAAATACCCACAATCTTGGACATTAACCCACGACTGGCCCATAACTAACTTTCACTACTAACCATCAATTAGTGCTCCTATTATCTTGCTAACACAAACTTAATAACAATAATTAACATAATAATAATTAATTAAAACAGATGCAGACCCTCCCACCCTTGAAAACCGACTTGTCCTCAAGGAGGGATTGGAGGAACCCAATGTGTGTCTTCGACAGGTTCCAGGGAAGTTGGAACAGAGTCACCAACTTCCAGCAGTGAGAATAAGCCAGAGCAACGGTGGCCTGGCCTTAAGGGAGCGTCGCACCGATAGTAAAGGCCTTTATCCCTCTTCTGCTGTCTAGACTCATTCTAGGTTGGAGTTGTTGATGTTTCTGCCACAATTGGCCCTGACGGGAATGATGAGGGTGTAGGCATTAATGACGAACTAGAGTCGGGGTTGTGTGTTATTGCTTGGCCTTATGTTGGTGTGTCATTGGAGTAGAAGGGTTTAGTTCTTCTTGGGCTCGGGGTGAAGCTTGCAGTAGAGGAGATCAGTTTGAACAAAACATGGGCTTGGGCCCATGAAGATACATCTTCTTCTCAAACTCTAGGGCTAAACTTGCAGCTTGGTAAACTGAACAACGCTTGTGGATCCTCACCTCTAATCGATGTCTTCTCGGAGCCCATTTAAGAAGACCCCAAGGAGGCAATGCTAACTTCCACTACTAACCATCAATTAGTGCTCCTATTATCTTGCTAACACAAACTTAACAACAATAATTAACATAATAATTAATTAAAATAGATGCAAAACCTCCTCAGCCTATTGTATCCTATCGGAACTAGACTTGAGCCTTGGCATGTGCATTCCATGTTAGCCAATATCAGTGGGATTTATACGTCGAGGCCATTTTTGGTGTAACACTCCTTATTTTCCCTTCTATGCTTCATAATAAATCACTAATGAACCACTTTTGAGCTTGGATAACTCGAATTGACCAAAGAAGTGAAATTGAAAATTTTTAAAAATGGGTTACTATTTATTTGGTCAATTTCCAGATTTCTGGCCAACTTTGAAAAATTATAACTAATTCCAAAAAAAATCAAAATTAAATGGTTCAAATTTCTATTGGAAGCTTATAAAATGATCTACAGGGGAAAAATACTAGCACCAAAACTTGACCATTTCATACAGTTAATTCCGTGAAAAAGTACTGTTCAAATGGTCACTTTTCCTTTTTCCAGATTTTTCTTTAACTTTGGAAAACCTAACACTTTATCTACGTATCCAAATTTAGAAAACTTTAGCTCATTTTAAAGCTTAGGATGTGTAGTATACAACTGGAAAGTTTCAGCTCAAATGGAGTTCGTTTGCTATTTTTCCTCACCACTCAAAAATAGGGCAGATTTGAGGGTGTTGAAACCCTTTTACTTGAAAACTTGACATTTCTTTAAAAATTTACCAAAACCTCTTTGGTTAAAACCAACTTTTTTCAATGCTTGGTTAACTTACTTAGCACCTCAGTGTTGGTTTAGGCATGCATTGACATACATTTACTAAGTAGGTGTTTATGGTTACATAACTACAACATTATCCAAAATAAAGTTTCAATCATGACATGTGAAATCCACAAGCAAGAACATCATCTTCAATCACCAATAACTTTACTCTTACCCTTGCTTGAGCTTGCCCTACATAATTAGTTGGGGGATAATGAGATTTATGAAAATCTCAATAGCAAAACTAACTAACAAAACTTGTGAGTGTGCATAATCAAATCATATGTGACGTATTCAAATGACATATTATCATGCATATGGCCATAACAATCAAGGTCACATATCATACACATAACAACAAGTTCATTTATCATAAACTCATGCATCATTCACAACAAGTTCATAAAGAAGTTTAAGAGTAGTTAGTAGTCTTGCTACCTCTTTGTCTTAGTTTTCCTTTTCACTTGTAATTCTCTTGACTAACCTTCCAAATGTGCTCTTTGAGTTCTCATCTTCCTAAACATGATACAATAACATATCCATCATTCTCATATAATTAACCATGCAAGAAATCACAAAACGTAATAAGATTCCTTCTTGCTTTTTCAAGACTCTTACAACTTCCAAACTTGATTTTATGATTTCTAATGCTTTTCAAATCCATTTCTCACTTATACTCTACACAATTTTACCTTTTAAACTATGGTAGCATCAAAATCCAGCTCCTTCCCCACTGTTACAGAACTTGGACGAAAATCATACATAAGAGGAATAAAATGATTTTTCAAGCTTTCATGATATATAGGGACTTATTCTTGATCCCAAACCACTTTTCATATATTGTTTGGCTTGAAAACAACACTTCCTCATCAAATAAAAAATTGGACAGCATCTTCCCTTAAACTTTGAGTTTCCAAAAAATTCATACAACAACCAAACCAAACCAATATATACACCAATCTACTCCTTATCATGCAAGGAGTGTTTTGCAACCAATTATTTCCTCTAAATTTCTCTCTTTCTCATTTTCATACTCGAGAACGCTAACTTTCAACCTTGCAAAAGAGGGGGTAAATCAAGAAATTAATCCATGGAAAAGGTAGATGAGGTTGCAAGGACTAAGAAAAGGTATAGGTTTAGTTGGCTTAGCTTCTTACCTTGTATTTTCTTGAAGCTTTTTCCTCCTCTTGTGTCCATGAATGGCATCTTCTTTCTCTCTTCCTTGGGCTGAAAATGACGACACCAAATGGAGGAGGAAGAGAAGATTTTTGTCTTAATAAAAATCCCTTCACAAAACTTGTATGGTTGAGATTTAAACTTAATAAGCAAGTTTAATCCAAGGGCTTGAATTTTACCACCTTTACAACACTTGCTTGCTTCTAATTGGTTGGAAAAAAGTCGACATATTTGAGAGTAACTGGCTTCTAGAAGCTTAGTTACTCTAACCGAACTGGTTACCATTCGTTTACTTCATTTGGTTACAACTTATACAGGTAAAAGTAACTTTATTCCGGTAAATCTTTCCCTACATTTCTGGAGATGTTTTCTTCCTATGTTAATCTCCATATTTTCCTTACTCATATGGAAAAATATTTATCCCAAAAATACCCTTGAAAACGTCCAAATTCAACAGGGCCATTCTACCCTGTCAAAACCCTAAAAATGGGCTACTGACGGGCAATTTAGTTTTAGGGCATTAAATATTACTATAATTTTTACTGATACACTAGCCCTTTTCCTTTCCTCAATTTGCCCTTCGGATTGTCTGAAATTAATTTTGAAGAAAAATATATTTTTAGGGTTTTGGTGTATTTTTTTTCCTTCAATCTAGAAATTCGCCTTTATCGTATACTGGGCAATAATTTTATTAAATACTATAAAATTCATTTTATTTTTCTATGTTCTGAGTTCAACTGATTGAGGTCTCTTGATACCTCAAATAATTATTTTCATCTTTCTGCCTTCAAAATTCTATAGACAGAAATTCAAGTTGAAACTCAAAGATTCAGAACCCACAACGTTGTCCAGATAGTTCTGCTCTATCAATTAGGCATCTATGAATTTTTCTGATATTTTAGTTAACCTTTAACCTTTTGACTTTGACTTTGACTTTGTCAAAAGACCAAAATACTCTTTACATTTTCTCTTAATTACCAAAATGCCCTTACTTTTACTAATTTTTCAAAATATGAAGATTGCCCTTGACTTTTATGCCCTTAAACTTTTTGTTTAATGACATTTGGGTCCTTCCAAAGGGTCACCCATCTTGTCATTACTCCAGGGTAAGCACACTTAACTATGAAGTTTCTAAAAGAATTCAATCTATTAAGACCAAGGTAACTTTGAAACGTTCAGTCCATCACCTTCATCTTTTTATATACTTTCCATCTATAAGATCTAACTCGACTTTTGACTACTGGTTTGGCCTCTTTTTACCCAATGACCATATTGCCCTTGATCTTTATACTTAATGATATTTATGTCCTTGGCTTATATATTTAGAAATTCTAAAGCCTTAGGACTAACTTACCTGTAGTCTTTCTGGTCCACTGGCTTCCTCTTTTCCTGTACTTTCTTTCTCCGGCCCTTATCTCATCTCATAGCTATTGGTTTAACCTCTATTTCAATTTACAGAAAAAGGGTGGATATTACATTCGGCGCTCGAAAAGCACCTCATATTAGCCACAATAAAGTGTTCAAGGATTGTAGAATGGAGTTGGTTTATTGGTTTGTTCAGAAGCTTAGGGGACTCTATATTTCATAGCCAATGACTCCAAATACTTAAAAATAGCATTGTCTTTGCTTATAACTCATACATCATTGCCTCCTTTGGTGCTTGTAGCCATGAAACATTTCATGGTGTTTTCATTTCTTTTTGTTGCTTTTGCATTACGCTATGTTGTTTAGTTGGCATAATATTCCATATCATTGTCATTGTTGAGTTTGCGTTCCATCTCAAACTTGGAACGAAACGTGTTTGTCTTTTTGGGCATGGTTTGCGTTTATACAACTTTTAGCATGTGATCAAAGTTATCTTTCATAATATGGTGTTAGATGATATCCTTCATATCACGTTATGGTTATCTACATACTTCTATTCAGTTCAATCAATTATTCGAGTAGTCTCTTGATCAAAATATTCATAATATTTCTAAATAATAAAATAATACACGTTTCAGTTCGCTCTTATCAGTGTACTACATGAACGTTGATATATATATTGATACATGAAGTAATAAAACAATGTTAGTTAGTATTAACTTTGATTTCTAAATGTGATAATTATTAATACTAATAAAAAATATTAAAATAATAAAGCTATCTTATCAATGATAATTTTCACAATTAGAAGTCATAAATTTAGCAATTAGTGATAGTCATTGTTAGTGTTAACTTTATTATTTCAATCGTCGTAAGAAAAATTAATTGAGATTCATAGAGAGTTTTGTTTAGGATTACGCATATTGATAGGTAAACATAAATTCCACTTAAATTCCAATAATCAGATATTACTAACTCACCAATAACCATTTGCCATTTGCTGGTGGTATTGCATATACCAATACCCATTACAGAAATTTAGAAAATACCAACGTTAATACTAACAATGACTATTACTTATTACTACCTAGTAATTGTTGAGATTAGAACATACACGCAACAGAATTTAAAATTTTCTAATCCCCGTATGGATCTGGCAAAGGTGTTTAAACCGAGGAGAAAGAGTTATACCTTTTAAAGACATTTGGATCTCTTTAGATTCCACGACCTCCCACGTTCTTGATTCCGATCATGAGGAGCCGACATTTCTGACAGTCTCCCTTTACTAGTATCCACACGAACAGTTCCCAACAATCGCAGTGTGCTAGCGCCTCTCACGTCTCACTCTCTCTAGGGTTTCTGTGGCTCATAAGTCACAATCAAATTCGAATGGAATGCCTCTCTTGCTCATGAGTCCAAATATTTATAAAACTCATGGAGAGCTTTTAGAATCTCCGATTAATCTTTAATTCATCTTTAAAATTCGAATACAGATGTCAAAAGATATTCAAGATTAATCTTTATTAACCTTGAAATTTGAATTTTCAAAAGGGTATTCAAAATCAATCTTTATTAATCTTGAAATTTGAATTTCAAAAAGATATCCAAGATCAATCTTTATTAATCTTGAAATTCGAAATATAAAATTCAAGATATTCAAGATTAATCTTTATTAATCTTGAAATTCAAAATGTGAAATTCAAATTTTGCAATTCTTATTAGAATTAATCTAATTTGATCAAATTATATCCATATAATTAATCCAAAAGGTGAGCCAACGAATTTAATTTATCTTTATAAATTAAATCTGAATATTAATGTTAGTTATTTAATTTATCAAATAAATCAAATGCTAACATATAATATTATTGTCATTTTAAATATATATAATTCGAATAAACCCTAGAATTAAAGCTCATGTTGGGTTGTTCTTGCGTGCGACCCTGTAGACCCATATGAAGTTAGCATTGGGCCAAACCGAGCACTAGTCCACAAGTCGCAAGTGGCCTCTAGTAAGACATTGTGACTACCCAAATCACATGAGGATCGTTAATACGATATCACCTTTCATACAACCATATTAAGTCCTTTTTGTCACACAATATCTCAGTCAAGGATGAGGCTCGGATGATGTCATCCTCCTATTCCTGACCATTACTTTCTCGATCCTGAGTAATCTAATCAATGAAATGAAAACTCCTTTTCATTACAGAATGGCCATGCATTTCTCAGACTCACTCATCGAGGAGCCCAGTAATATCTATCAACTAATGTGAGGGGAAAAATCGCATCTTGATCACTCACATTCCTCCACATGAATGACCTCTAAGCCCAATTATAGCCTTTATCATCACCTGTCAAAGGTAACTTTTGACTAAGTCAAAACTTAGCGACTCTCATGTAAGAATCCATGATGATCTCAAATCAAAGGGCTTTGTGACGTGATTATATATGAGATAAGCTAATGACTTAATCCATGGAGCTTTCTCATAGCAGGTTGGCCCAGCACCTTGTACTCTTATAAGTGCCTATGACTTTGACTCGTATCTCCATATCTGATCAAAGTCATACTGGTCTTACTTTATCTATGCTACCTCATAGACAACTAACTAGGGACATTTAGGATAATATTCATAATTCGTCTATGGATGCAATTATCATAACAAACATACAAAAGATATGATAATTAAATGGAAAAATACATTAAAATAAATAATATATTAGGTACAATGATTAGCTCCTAAGGCACAATTTCCAACAGTAATTACTAATGAAATCACTATAATTATATTTACAAGTTATTGGCTACTAATTACTAAATAAAAAATTTAGTTTGTCATTTTCATTTTGTTATGTCCCTAATATAGATAAATAAATATACGGATAAATAAAGACTATATGGTTACTAATACTAATAATCGCTAAAAGTAAAATGCTAGATTACTTTTTTACTGATTGCTATTTACTATATACTAATGGGGCATTTGGATTAGTTTTTTGAAAGTAAGTTTACACAATTCGAGATAAGTATATATGTAAGAGTTTTATGTTAATTTACAGGAAAGTGCTTTTAGAAGTGATTCTGAGTAAAAATACCAATGCACTTTGTTCGATAAAAAATTCATTTTAAATTTTTTCTTTCCCGAAATATAGATAAAGGATAGGGAAAATCCCAAAAAAAGCCTTTAAAATTGTAAAATGATAAATCAGGGTTACAAATTTTCATAATCCCAAATCGGACCCTAGACTAAATAGAGATTTCAAAATGTTAGAGAAAAGACTACGCTACCCCTAAGTTAAATATGATCTTTTTTAAAATCAATTTTGATTTTTGTCATCCTACACAATTGTTGCCATTTTCCACTCCATTATTGCTATTTGAATGAATATCTTATTTTCATATATTCTTTAGCAAGTACCACATGATATTCAAATTACCCCTTGAATGAAGTTCACGTCTTCAACTTATTCAGATAAAGTGTAAAAGATTTTAGCTGACATCTCCAGGGCATATTCGGATTAGCTAAAGATGGGAACTTTATTCGAATGGAAAAAATGGGTCATTCGAATATCATATGCGGTACTTCCTGAAGATATATGAACATAACATATTCATTCAAATAATAATGCAATAGGGAATGGCAATAATGAAGTAGTAAATGACAACAATGGAATATAATACTTGCTGAAAAATATATAAAAATAAGATATTCATTCGAATAATAACAATGAAATAGGAAATAGTAACAATGGAAAATGATACTTGCTAAAGAATATATGAAAATAAAATATTCATTTGAATAACAACAATGGAGTAGGGAATGACAACAATGAAAATTGGTTTTAAAATATCATATTTAACTTGAGGGCAACGTGATCTTTTCGCTACCATTTTGAAATCCCTGTTTGACCCAAGGTCTTGATTTGATATTATGGAAATTTGAAACTCTGATTTGTCCTTTTACAATTTTAAAGGCCTTTTTTTATTTTCCTAAACATTAAAAACTTTGATTTTTATTGATGCAGTTTTCCTAAAAATAGTTTGCTTTTAATTTGTTCTTTTCCTAAACAGAAATTAATTTTGCTACTTCCCTAAGAAAATATATCATCTATGGCCATTTATCTATACCACTCTTCACGTATTAATTGCTTCTGACCTCTATCATCAAATTCTTCAATACTTTATATGTTACAATCACTTCAGCACTGGGGATCAGTTGTGTCTACACAAGCTTTTCTCAAGAGGAGGTCATTATACTGCACAATATCATTCCGTTGTCACTCATGTGCCCATTGATATGTCCTTCAACAAGTGTGAGCTTCTCATGAATATTGACCACAACAAGGATAACTTTGTTGTCATTGCATTTGTCTTTAGGAAGTGAGTTATTGCAGGAAGACACAGCCCTTTACATCATATGGAGAAAGTCCTCATATCCTTGTGGATGAAGAGGCTTGCATTTATAAACCAAACCATATTTCATTGAATCTATGTTCTATTCTTGTGACAACCATCTACCTGTGTCTTATCGAAGGTAACTCGAATTCAAGCTTATGTAACTCACCAAAGTTTGATTGATCCCTTTAAAGAGTATATAAAGAATTGTGTCGTGTACCATTTTGAGAACTTAAAGGTGATGGAAAATTCAGATGATTTCAAGGTCACGAATCACAAATGGAAGTTGAATTTCCATGGAACAACCCATTGTGAGGAGTTCAATCTCCCAATGCCAACAAATGCATACGACCTTATCCCCCTCAAAGACCTATCTGAGAATATCTCTCACAATGAAGAAATCATAGGTTTGAAACAAGTATAAATGATTTGAAGAGGCATTTCTCATGTGCCTTCGCATTGCAAGTCATTGATTGCGTGATATAGATTGTGCTAATACATTGTGTATGTGCTCATATATCTATTTCACTGACTCTACTTCACATTTCATGTTTTTGTTGTTTGCCCTATCACATATGTCATTGGTTTTTTTAATGCATTTGGTAAATTATACAACCAAAAGAGGGAGTTCGATATAATCAAGAGGCTGAACTTGACTATAGATTATCAACAGTAATGTTTTCACCCATAAACTCCTCATACTTTGAATTAAAGTCAAACTGCTCACTTTGTCATAAAACATGAGGTTGCAATCAACCTTTGATCCCAAAGAGTAGCTTAGATTGAAGCAGTTTTAAGAACAGTTGCTACAAATTGGCAAGGGGATAGTTGGTGGACCAGATGATGGAATCAAAGATATTGAAATACTAGAAGAGCTATTTAATAATGATTTAGCTAATCTGATTGAATTCACTGTGAATTCCACCAATCCAAATTGGATGTATAACCTTCCAGATAGATATTACTGATTGAGTTGTATTTCTTTATTACTTTTGCTTGAATTTCCAAAGCTTTGAATGCAATTTTGGCCTATCATAACCCTACTTGAGCTTAATTTGGAAACTAGAGTTGTTGGTTTCGATTAGATTGATTTTGGGTGCAATTGCCAAGAAATATGATATATTTTCACTTAATTCTAATTATGAGCAAGCGATACTTCAAATCATTGCTATTTCATTTTAGGAACTCTAGCAACGAATGGAAGAAAGCAGCTCTGGAATCATCCACCACGGGCGTGGTCAAACTCAAGCATACAAGCAAAGGGACTCTCGGGAGAGGTTCACTACAGCGAAACTTCAAGTTAGCCGCGGCCAAAATCACGAATCAGTAACCAGATCATGCTCCAAATGGAAAGAATAACTGACCCACACCATGAACCCGGCCCAGAACGATTATGAAACCCTATTTAGGGTAATTTTTGACCAAAGGCATGGGGAATGTAGCAGCCATAAGCAAGAGCTCCTTCTCATCTCATTTTCTCTTCTCTCCACTCACCAAAAACCCTAGCAATCATATTTCCTCTTTTCATCTTCCACTATCTAACCAGCATGCATCCATATTCTTCCACCAGGAGCGTTAAGCTGTGTACCATAAGTAGCTAAACATTTCCCTTCCTCTTGGAGATGGAGAAGGCTTGAGTTCAAGAGCTTCACAAGGAGAGTAGTAGTTTCAATTTGTATTTTTGTTATAAATTACTTAGTTGTTGAGTTAGGACTAGAACTTGTACTTAAATACTTAGTTACGGTGCACCAAATTTTGATTAATTTGTGTATTGATTTGCTCTGTGTTTGACTTGGTAGTGTGAAGTCTCATTACTACCTATTCAATGAAATCTTTGTTACTCTCTTTTATCTTCCTAGTTGTTCTTGATACTTGGAGTGACAATGTTTTGAATTGAATTTTTCACTAAGCGATTTCCTTACACACACTAAATGTTTTTAAAGGGTTTCATGGAATAGAGTTTATTACATGAAATTTCTGACCCAGCGAGTTGTTAGGGTTTTTATTACGAAACTTAGTGTGAAACTATTACTCTACCTTATCTTTTGAAAACTATAATAGCCTGAACATTTCCAAAGGGAATTCATCATCAAATAGTTTTTGCATTTAATCTATAGATTTTCCTTGCATTCCCATAATCCAAAAATCCAAAAAGAAAGTTTGTTTTATGAAATATCCGTTTCCTTAACTCAATAATAACTCGATTTTTAAGAATATTAGTCATGGTTGAGTTATATTTAACAAATTAATCAGATAATATACCATGACTATGAAAAGTTTTCACTTCTAACACAACAGATAATACAATATATCAAATTAACAGTTTAGCGGATCTACAACATAATATCATCAACTATAAAGGCTTGACTTCAACTAGCCCACTTACAGGTGATAAATCCTCAAAAAAAATCATGTAGGTAAATAGTTAAAATCAAAGTTCACAAAATGAGCCCTATAGATGGCAATATGCTTCAATCAGCACATAAATAATAAAGGAGGCTTTACAGAGATATGCTGAGATATCTAAGCCCCTGCAGTTCTCTCCGACGTACCAGCACCAGAACTATTCTCTGAAAAATGTTAAGAGCAACGGGGTGAGACAACGGTCTCCGTAACCAGATTCCAACTCATCATACATACCGGTATGTACAAAAAATGTGTCAAGTGGGATAGAGTAAGATAGAGATGCACAAACTATTATAATTAAATCATTTAAATATTTTATGTAACGAACTGGCGCTTCATTAATAAAATATCCCCATTGTGTTGCAGTTGTAGCCACCTAACGGTATTGCTCCTGTGGATGCAGCCGTAGCCACCCACCAATGCTTCCGTAACAGATCCATCCGTTTTGATGCAGCCGTAGCCACCTAACGGTTTTGCTCATGTGGATGCAGCCGTAGCCACCCACCAGCATTTCATTCATCAAATATGATCCGTTTTGGTGCAGCCGTAGCCATCCATAAATTTCTTTTCATATTTGTACATTTTTCTCCAAAAATCACCAGACCCACTAAACATTTTTTTAAATATAAAATCCATATATCATATTATCGGAGCATATTATCAAATTAACTTAAAAGCTAGTAATCAATATCTATGATAAGTGGAAAGTGGTTACCTCTTGCCAAGCAAAAATAACACTATCACAACAGAAATCCCCGTGCTCAAAATCAACAATTTTTCACAATTAATCTACACAATCCAACATTACCACACTTTAATTTAATAACTAATTTAGGTGGTAAAATTAACAATTTAGGGACTTAAACCCTCCTATAATTTTTTTAATATCATCATAGGCCACCACTAAATACACACACACACACACACACACACACATATATATTTTTAAAAAACCAAAATTATATTAATTCTAGAACTTAAAATACTTATAAAACAAAATCCTTAATAATTTCTCAAATATATCATTTTATCTAAAATCATTATCTACCTTAATATATTTTAAAGCTATTAATATCTCAATTACTAAAAAAATAATTTTCACACTAAAAATTTCAACTTTGTAATTTTAAACCTCACATAAAAATATTCAACTCATAAAAATTCATTATTATCTCTAACAACATCAAATAAAATACTTAAGCTTTTTTTTAGGATTTACTATTACCTCCAAAATATCAAATAAAATGTTTAACTTAACTTTAATAGGTCAAATATCCTATATATTGGAAACCGTATACAACGACAAAATAGATAAATAATTTTCAAAATAACTCAGATATCAATAAATAATTCTACTTATGCAGAAATTAATAATAAAATTTTCTCTACTAATATATGACCTTCTGCTAATAAAAATCTAACAGGAAAAATAGCTAAATTTAAAAATATTCTCTAATCAACATAATATTACTACCATTAGAAAGAGAAAAATATTTATAACAACTTTCATGAAAGAAGTTTACTAAAAATAAATCATTTTACTTACCTAAATAATTTCAGAAGTAGAACCTTGAGACCGGAAAACACCTCTCTCTCCCTTTCTTTCCCCCTCCAGCTCACTCTTCTCTCTCTTTTCTTCCTCTCTCACACTTCTTCCTCCCTCTCGGTTGGCTACAAATATGTGTGTGTGTGTGTGTGATATGTGTCTGAGGGGGGTGTGGGGGTATTTATAATACTCCCACAACTGAACATCCGGTACCTGCTTCTTCAGTTTTTTTATATTACTATTATTACTACACACACCATAATCCAACACTCCACTCCAACCATTCCTTACACGCCAACTCTGACACCTTTTTCTTTTTTTTATTCAAACATCATATCTCTACTCATTTCTTTAACCATCCGCACACGAAAAGCTCTGACTCTTTTTTTTTTTTTTTTGCTTCTGTCATGATGGGACGTTACATTTTACATACTAATTTTACATACAAGTTTTACAATCAAACACAGTTTTCCTTTTTTACAACGTATTTAATCATAAGATAATTAAGCTAATTACTCCTGAGGCTCCATAGAGAACGACCCTAGGGTTGCACCTTATACTGCGATCCTTGGAAATCACAAGTGTTTTGATCAATTTATAAAGCTTTTAACAATGACAAGTTCTTACTTTCAATTGTGGACGGATCAATTACTTAACAAATACTGATATTATAGCACCGATAACGAAAATTGCTGACCAGAATAATTTTTTGGAGTACTACAGCTCAGATTCAATTAGCAAAACTGATCAGTACCCTATCGATTTCCAAGATATATATGATACTGAATTCTTCAACACAATAAATTGTCCAGGGATGCCTCTACACAAACTAAGGCTAAAGGTTGGTGTCCCAATTATGCTTAATATAAACGTAGATTAGGTAGCTGGATTGTGAATGGGAAAAGACTTGGAATAACGTTACTCAGAAATCACTTTATCAAAGCCATAGTGCTGAATGGTACAAGTGTTGGACAGGAAATTTTAATACATAGGATGGATATGAATCTGGCACATGGCAAACTACGTTCAAAATGAATGGAAGAAAGTTTCCAGTGATTGTGTCCTTTGCAATGACTATCAACAAGAGTCAAGGCCAATCGATGACTAATGTTGGTTTGTTCTTGCATAATCCTATTTTCTCTCATGGTCAGGCTTATTTTGCAGTTTCAAGGATGAAGACGGGTGATGGACTTAAGATACTTATTCTTGACTATAATAAGATGCACACAAACAAGACAATGAATACTTTGAGGCTTTGCAGAACATAGTTCCATGTATCCTGGTCCTCAAATTTTTTTTTGTTAGCCTGATTTGTCAAATTAAGTTGGCTAATATTTGAGAGATTTGAGTGTGTGTGTGTGTGTGTGTTTTGGTCGAAATGTAAGCTGATTTTTTCAGCCATAAACGGTTGAATCAAAGTGCAGTAGGTTATATATAACGGCTTTGTGATGGCACCAATTTTCCTGACTCATATCTTACTGATATATGTATAACGAGTTAGCATGAGTTGAGGACGTATCAATGCATCGAGCACAAGACATTGTTCCTTGGAACTGATAACAAAAGTGCAGGAGCAAAACTGTTTGGCTTGAGCAAACCTGAACTTGAAACCAATTGCATGTCTAATAATGAGGATCTGACCTACCATCAAAACCCGCGAACAATCTCTAGATTATGCAAAGTTTTAGTGAAGGAGTCAGATTGAACTCAGCTTCCAAAAGAAACATATTTTGAACCCAACAGAAATTAGACTTCACTTGCCATTTGCGAGAGCAACTACAAATTTTGCAATTAAGTTGTTTAATTCTCTTTATTTTATATTCGTAACTGTTTGAGTCATATGAAGGATGATGTGTAAATATTCGAAATAACTAAGTGAATGAGAATTTCTCCTTATTTTTTTGGCTAACTTTCTCTTATCTTCTCCATCTCCCCCATCTCAATTTCTTATTTATTTCTTATATTATAGCAAATTTGATATTGTTAGTATCATTTTGTTATTTTTGTCTTTATTAATTTTTTGTTAGAATGATTGTATTAATTAATTAATTAATTATTAATTATTCTCTCTCAAGCTCCCTGTCTCCATGAATAAAAAATTTTAAAATTGAAGAAATCTATATTATTTTCAAGAAATCGGTTTTTCTATATAATCTGATTATTTATATCTTAATATTGAAAAATAATAATAGTGAGTAGTACCCCCTCTGATCTAGAATTGGTTATTTGATAATGTTATTAAAATTGGTTAAATACGGTAAATATATAAAAGATGCAAAATTGAAAAAAAAAAGGATGTATGAGAGAAATGAAAAGAAGAGTAAGACATTAATTGGAGGCAAAATTTAAAAAATCCTATTAAATGTTGAGCCAGATATAAATGGTACCATATATAAAATTGTTAAAGTCCAATTTTGCTTGGAGTAATGATCCCTCGAAAATTTTTTGAGAGCAATATTATCTAGAAAGTTTATAAATTGTAGCAATTTCGCCTCGATCATTATTCATGTTAGGTTTGACAGTTAATTGACTAAATATGTTAACTGTCAGGTTCAAGTGTCATCTATATCATTTTTGTTAAGATGCGAATTTGCCTGAAAGTTTTTCGTCAAGAGAAGTCTTACTTCATTTCATAAGTTTTAACTTATTAGTGGTAATGTTGCCCTGAAATTTTTTGGGTCCAGCGTTGTCCGTAAAATTTTCAAATTGTAGTAATGTAACCTTGATCGTTATTGAAATTAAATTTGATATTTATTGTTCAAATATTGGCGACAATAAGGCTCCCAGAAAACCCCTTCCGTCGTAACCCAGTAATGCAAAGATTAATGGGTATCTCTTTGATTTTATCTTCACAGTACAAATTGCTTTCATCGCTTTGATTTTTTCAAATCATTATGACGTGATCTTTTTAAAATGTTTTCCTTATTGATAAATTTAACTTAAAAAATAAAGTAAATGACATAAAGACCTATTATATCAGCATATTTTCTCTTAAGCGTATAAGTTGTTTTACCTCTTTAATGTTCTCTAATCATTTAGACTTGATACATTTTGTTTAAAAAAATCTTTATGTACAAATCTAACTTTAAAAAAAGGAAGCACAGGATGTATCCTCCTGTCAAATCAACAAATTTGGTCAATTAATAGAAAAATTAACCTGGATGATTAATGGTGTAAAATTGCTACAATTTAAAAGCTTTTGAGGGTACCATTACTCCTAAGTGAAAACTTTTAGGATAAATTTGCATTTAAACCAAAAATATAATGACATGGATACTACCTGAAATGTTATCTCAACATATTTGATCAACTAATAGTCAATCTTAACCTAGATAATGGTCAAGAAAAAATTGATATGATTTAAAAACTTTCTATATGCCCTTAACATTACTCCAAATAAAAACTTGTAAAAAAAAACTAATTGTCACTTTGTTGTAACTCTAATAACGACACTTCGGGAGATATCTCCTTTGCGTAGGCTGTCTACCGTAAATCCCAGTTTAAGCTACAGCGTTAGGTTGGACTGGGAAGACAAATGTTAGATATCATACCCTTAAAATTGAAGATGAACACAATCCATTTCCTAAAATGCATGTCACCTGCAAAAAATCATGCTCATTCACAATCTTTAACCATATATTTTAAATTGAGGGGAAGGAGTATTATTTATGGGGAAAAGGTCAATCTAAGAAGCAGCATCCATCAATCAAGGTTGATTAATGGAAAGACGAGATCCATGTTTTGTCTAATAGGTCTTGAGTCGAGAAGTTAGCTCACAGTAGTATTTTGGCCTCACCTCTTCAGCCTTTTTTGTACTTTTCCCACTAACTCCCCGTGTCGTTTCCTTTTCCCCATCGTAACACACGCCATCGTTTGATTCGTCTGCTTCTTCATCAACATAATTATCACTTCCCTTATCCTCTCTCTTCCCCTAGCTGTCGTTACTCACGGATTCAGCACTAAGATAAATGAGATTTATTTTTAATATCTTTTAAGAATAATTTAAGTAAAAATTTAGTAGGTTTAAAATTAGCAACTGAGTGCGTACAAAATAAATTATATATTACTAATATATCTAATTTTCTGAAAATCAGGAGTGAGGCTGAACCGTTGAAAGCCACATAGGTCTGCCCTGGCTTTCTCCAATCCAGCTCCTAATATAATGAATATCCTTCACTAATTCGTAACACTTCGCTAGCCCTTCCTTGTTTTGCGTCCATGGAAGCCTCCAAAACACAGCTTCGGCGTACTTGTACTTGGTTAAATAACGATCAGAATTACTTTTTCAATTTAATTTATTTTTTATAAAATTAGTATATTATGAGTTTTGTCTCTAGGTAAAAAAATTATGTAAAATACTATTCCAAATAGACCCATAGTTAAAAGAGAACCGTAGCTGATGGTTAAATCTGATGAAACATTGGGTGCACCCAATGTAAAACATCATAATTACAGTGGGCCTAGAAGATGTTATATTAGGCCCTTTTAAATATTGATCCAACGGGCTGATTATTTTATGATAAGTATTAATTTTGATTTAAAAATACTAAAAAACTATAAATTTGAATAAACTTATAAACTGTGCAATTTAAATTTAATTGAAA
>JANTPZ010122071.1:0-19342 GCA_025593235.1 Vachellia pachyceras | reverse complement strand
CCGGGATACTTGTAAGCCCAATTCACAAAGCACCAACCACACTCAAACTAATCTACACAATCATGTAGATAAAAGTTTAATATATATATATATATATATAAATCACCTAATCAATGCGATTATCTACCTTTAAGGTTTTGAAATAATCATTTCAAATTTATAGTCCCCAATAGTTCCTCATCTATTTAATTTAACTCAAAAATTCAATTATTCCCCTCAACCCAAAAACTTAATTGATTTGCAAATCATTATCAATTGCAGAATTCCCAATTCAGAGTTTAGGGTTTAAAACATAAAACTGTTAAATTATAGATCCTTGATCTATTCAACAATATAAACCGATTATCTTTAATAACATTAATAAATCGTTAACTCAAATCTAATATGTGTAAGCAACATATGTAGATTAAATCAGATAATTATTTTAAACCATAACAATCATTGAATCGTAAATTCAAAAGGAGGAAAATTAACATCTATTTCCCCTCTACCTTTTATTAGACAGTTCTTGACAAAACTCAATCTTTATCCCAAATTCTAATCTTAAATTTTCATCTGATCAGAATGATATTTCTACCGTTAGAAAGAGAAAATTATTTAGAAAATCTTTTATGAAGGAAGTAAATTGAAAGGAAGTAGTTTTGATTACCTAATTGATCTCAGAACGAAGGAATGGTTGAAAGTATAACCTAACTGCACAGTGAGGGTATTTAATACCCATGATGCGACGCTAACTATCCCCTCTTTTTCTTTTTTTTTTCTTTTTTTTTGTGTGTGTTATATATGTATATTCACGTGATTGATGCACTCTCTGATTCCCTTCCCTTTTTTTTTTAAACAAACGTATGTATATATATAAAAGGGGCCACGTGCCCTTTCCTTTAAATATTTTTATATATATGTATTTTAAATTATTATTATATATATAAATATAGTTATATGCCCTTTTTTTTATAATTATTATCTATTATGTATTTTTTTTTTCATTTATGATTTCTTTAATTCACCAGCCTAAAGGATAAATTTCTTTTTAATTACCTAATAAATTATGCTTAACAAAAGTATTAATTCTAAATAACCATTAAATCTTCTAAGTAAATTATTATTTCTCAATAATAATTAAACCCTATCAATAAAAATTTAGGATGTTACACTTACTATCCAAATATAAATTATAGTACATAATCTAACTAATACCCCAAATTCATTTTTCAAAAGTCATTATATCTAAAAGTTACTTTTATCACCGCTTATCCAAACGGGACATTTATCTCAAGGGTTGATAAGTAAGTTTTGTTGCATCCTTGAAAACACTCATTTTCCCTTCATTAATGGTGAGCCACATTTTGATTTAGAAGTCCATGAAAACTTTTAATTTGGGCTTGAATGCTTGTTTGGAAAGCCCCCAAAAATACTTTTAAACAAGTTGAGACGAAGCTTAAATCGAATGCTACTTAAAATTATTTAAAATATATTAGTATAAATACTCACTAAATAATGGTTTCATGGTCCAACTGAAGAGTATATGTGATAGGTTGATATAAATGGCCCTATACTATAAGTTGGCCCAACTTTAATCTTTGCGTTGGATGGGCGCTGCAGACCCAAAAAATGCATTCTAAGCCCAAATGTAGAAAGATGAAATAACTGCTTCAAATGTCTCAAGATTTACAATGCATTGATGAAAAATGGGTTATGGTGTAAAAGCTCTTTAAATGTAGAAAGATGAAATAGGGGTGGTAATGGAGAAAGCAAAGAGAAGAATGACTTCTTTGTATTGGGTCCATATTAATGAGGAAAGCGACATGTGTGGTGTTGGGTCATTTCACTGTTTCTAATTGCGCAAAAATTTAGATGAAGTTCCTCAAATTTATTATATTAAGTTTTTCAATATAATTACTCTTGGTTATATGTGATATCTTTGAAATATTGTCATTTAAATATAAATCGACTTAAAAAAATAGGATATATAACCATATATGATTGAGAAATTTAAACAATTTTAATTTTTAATGGTATTTAATTTACATATATTTTCCTTTATTCTATTTTGTATTTTTTATCATTTTATTTCCATAATTTTACCACAATATATAAAATAATATATATTATTTAATTAGATTTATTCCTTTTTAATTCATTTTCCACAAAAAAGTCATTTCTCCATTGTATAACCAAACAAGTTTTACTTTTACAAAAAGCCATTTCTCCAACAGTTTATCCAAACATAAATCACATCACATTTTTAACTTTTATTCAGAATTCATTTTCCAAAAGACATTCTACCAAAGAGTTATTTGTCCTACTATTTATCCAAACTGACCATTAATGCCCTAAGTTTCATGGATGCTTCAACACTATGCCTTTTTTTTCCAACTTTTGGGTTCATGATCATTCTATGACAATATCTTGGGCCTCTAGCTGTATTTTTTTTCTTGTACAAATAGAGGCCAATTCGCAATTAAAATAAAAATGAAAAAAAAAATAAAAAAGGGGATTTAATTCTGAACAATGCTTCTAGCACATGTTCAGAATATCATCCAAAAGAGAGGACTACATAATCCTTCTTTAGGTAGAGTATCAATAACACAATTATGCTCTCGCCAATGTCTTCTCATGTGGGTCCCATGAGTATATATTATAATGGACTATGGGAAGAGAGAAAAATAATTAAGAGATATTTATAAAACACCATATCCACAGGAAAGGACAATTGCAACATTTTTATTGGAGGGAATGTGCATGATATGATACTTTAAGAATATGTAAGCGCCATCAACACAATTATACCCTCTTAAAATATGACTAGTAATTATATTCCTAAATCCAAAAGCCCATGCATCATTAACATAATTTGTATTCATATACTTACATTGTCCAAGCCGTTGAGTGAATCCCAAAATCCAACATCCCAATATATATGGGGTTTGTTTGGGAACGCGGTTGATAAGTGCTTTTACGTAAGTCGATGTAAATATGTGAAAGAAATTATCCCATTTTACGGAAAACACTGTTGAACGGGCTTTTGGTTTTTTAAATGGAATGTCAAACAAACCCATGATCTCTAATAAGACTATTTTTTTTTTCTAGAAGAGGACACTAGACCATCAATTTTCATCACCTTAACCCAATTTGATGCATTGGGGATTGGGTAGGGTCATTTTATTGAACAAAGGATTTCCAAGTGTTGAGAGAATAAATTAGGCTTAGTGAAGTCTGCTTAAAGGAATATGTGTTTCTTCATATCCATAACATACATACAAAACACCACAAATTAGATTCTAATTTTTATTCATAAATATCTCAATTCTCTATCGTAAAACAAAGAATACATTCATGCAAATCAATTTAATCAAATATAAATTATTGAAATAGGAGTATTAGGCATTTTATTTTAATTATTTCCACGTAATTTAAGCCCTTTTTTATTTTTTCCCACGTAGTCTAATTTAATAAGATTTTATAACAATTGATACAATTTTCATCAATGATCTTCCTAAAATTCCTATATATAATAGGTATTCATCGTATAGAACAATGAAATTCTGTATAAAAGACAACTTAATTCATACCCGGGGGAAGTTAGATGAATTAATCTAGCTTATGCCATTTCAATAATCAATAAAATATATGAAAGAAAGAAAAGAGGGCATAATTCAAATGTTGAAAACTAGGGAATGTTTGTTCACCAAAGAATTTTTTTTTTTTTAAAAAATGGAAACAAATAGGCCCTACATTTTCTCTAACAAGAAAAAAACTGTTTTTGAAAAGGCAAAAGATGGGCCCTATATTTTATTGTTGAAAAATGGTTTTTACACTCACAATTAATCCTGGCAATCAAAATCAATTCCTTTATCCTATGTCATGTATTAAAATTACCTTTTTTTTCATAAAATTAAATCCACTTCAGGTCTCCATACCTTGAATAAGTTTTGTTCTTTTGTTCATATGTATTGGTTTATGGGTTGATCCACCCTTGGCGAATTAGATCAAAGCCCAATAGCATTGGGGTCAAAATATAAATAATGGAAAAGCTTGGATAGATATTGGTAATATTTTCACATTGCTACAAGTTGTATTGTTAAACCAATACAATATGACTACTCTCGGTCTGTTGGTTGAGGAAAGGGTGTGTGAAATAGTATAAACGGCTATATCAAAAAAAAAAGAAAAAGAAAGAAATAGTATAAACGGTTAAAAAATATATACAAATTACTCTTCCTCTTTTAACTAAGTTACCTCTCTACTTACTCTCCACATTCTCTTCCTCTCAATGATGCATTTATTTTATAATGTAATCAGATTCCTTATTGGTGTTTCGATTGTGCAGATACTTCAATGAGTTAATAGGATTCTTGGTACACCGAAATCTTTCCATATACTTTTAATAAATTTTGGTGTTGTTTCATATACATGTAAACTCTTTCAGTTCTAGTTACCAATCTATGTAAATCTATTTAATGATGTTCACGTTACACCACCAAAATTAACACCATTAAACTTAAACAAAATGTTTTAATTTGAACGAAATGAAGTATAAGAATGTAAACCAACAAGAACAAAATATATGGGCAATAATTAAAATTTGTTAAAAGTGCATAGACTTTAAGTGGATTTAAGTCTAAGTTCAGAAAGAAGCTAAGTGGTTTGTGGCGGTGTCATCCATGAAGATGATGAGTATACTTACAAAATCACCATAGTTCCTCTCACCATTGCAGAGATCATCACATTTATACATGTATTATATCAAATGTTTGTTAATAATGATGGAATGTGATATATCATCATCCCTTTAGAAATATCACTGAAGATGTTATATTATTGTTATTTAGGGAGAGACTAATCTTGATGACATCACATTTATACAGGTATTATATCAAATGTTTGTTAATAATGATGGAATGTGTGATATATCATCATCCCTTTAGAAATATCACTGAAGATGTTATATTATTGTTATTTAGGGAGAGACTAATCTTGATGACCATATTTTCAGTGATAGGAGTACTCTAGTGTATCACTTATATAATATGGTTCACAATATTATTGTTTTTTTTTTTTTTTACTTTTTTGATCACTCACAACCTTCTTTTAGAATTGTTGAAACTTTGTTGTTTGCTCTTTTGAGTGAATAGATTTCAGTATTTACTCATAAAGAAGGGTAATGGTGATTCACTTGTATTTTTCTGAAGACAAGTTGGCAAAAAACGAAAGATTATTTTTTTTTATAAAACAGAAATACAAGTTTATTTGTATGGCATGTATTTAGGGCCAGTGATAATGTGACACGTGGGGTCCATTTTAAGATAACTGACGACTTTCTGGTACTTCTCACAAGACACAGAACAATGACTCAGATTACTCACAAAGGGAAAGAAAAAGGGAAATAATAAAAAATCACTGATAAATGGTAATAATCTCATGACAGCTGTGCTTACGCGCCAATCCACGATTCCGAAGACTGAACATTCACAGATGGGAACGTGCTAAGCACGCGCTCATGTTAGAGTGAGCAAAAGTTTTCTTACCAAAAAAACCTCAGCAAAGAACATCGTGGAAAAAGAATGTTGTATGGAACTGGAAAGAACACCAACCCGATCATTCACCTCCATTCCCATTTTCTTTTCTCGTGGCGATTGCAAAAACCAGAAGATAAAGCAGAAAACTTGAAAGAGAGAAAGAGTAATCAATCTTTATCTCTCGCTTGTTCTTTCTGTTTTTTGGGCCTTCTCTTTAGGGCTTTCAAAATTGCCAACTTCCCCACCATTTCACAAATTTGGTTCCTTTTTGTTACTAACCCAGAAAAGAAGGACCGTCTAGTTACCCCAAAGGAGCAGATCAGTGAAGAAGAAGAAGAAGAAAGAAGAGAGAGCTTGTATAGAAATAGGAAAGATATATAGGGAAAAAAAGGAAAAGGAGAGTGGAAGATCGATAATAATAATAAGAGGCGATCGATATGGGTAGGGGAAGAGTGGAGCTCAAGAGGATAGAGAACAAGATAAACAGGCAAGTCACATTCGCTAAGAGAAGAAATGGCCTTCTCAAGAAAGCCTATGAGCTTTCTGTTCTGTGTGATGCAGAAGTTGCTCTCATCGTCTTCTCCAATCGTGGCAAGCTTTATGAGTTCTGTAGCACCTCTAGGTACGTACCTCTCTCAACTATTTATTCGATTTTTATTTCTCTTTTTTTTTCCCTTTATTGTTTTGTTGATCTATCAGATCTATCAACTTCTTTTTCTTTCTGCAACTGTTTCCTTTGTTTTATGGCTTTTCTTCTTCTGATGCATTTGCTTCAGTCAGCTTCACATGTTCAAGTGAACTCATTTGATTTACTAAGTTTTAGATTTGATTTGATTTCATCTCATGTTATTTCCTTTCGTTTCTTTTGTCTAAATAGGAGATCTGGTTCTATATATAGTTCTTGATCTAATGAATATCTCATCTTTTGCAATTGATTTGATTTGCTCAATGGGTCGTACTTTGTAGCTAGATGATTGGCAAGATTTTTGTCTCGATTTCTCTCATTGTCATTTAATTTAAAAAGATTTATTTATATATAAGTTTATATGTGAGACTAATTAATTTAGAGAAAGATAATAAATATAAATACTTTTAAATACTATATTTAATTTTATTAACATATCTAATAAAAATCAACTAGCTGTTATATTTAGAATAGGAGTACCATTTCTCTATATTTAGACTCGTGAATTTCTGCATTCAATAAATGTATATACACATAATTTGTAATTAATAGAGAGAAGAGAACTACAGTGCATAATGGTCCGTGCATATGAACATAATTATTTAAAAGTTTTGGGGAAAGTACTTGAAAAAAATTTAAATAATGGTATGGAAAAGACAATGACAATTATCATTATACGTATGGATAAAAATAAAAATATTGTAAAAATACAAAGTGGATGAAAATATTGCTAGAATAATAGAATTTGATTTTTTGGCATTGCTTCACTGAAAATACAATTAAAAAAGGCGAGATATAATATAAATATATATATATATATAAAACATAATACGGTACATTGGTATATTATTTTTTTTGAGTTCGACCAAAAATTATTATATTTTTGGAGAAGAGTTCAATTTGTTTCGCCCTACTCGTTTCGCTAAAGATGTAAAAGTAATCGAAAATTTATCTGTTCATTAGTTTTTAAACATAGCTGCATTTAGATTAGATGTTATGGCGTTGTTTTTATTATATTGTGCAACAAAAACACATAAATATCAGCTGCTCTAAATTTATCTCATTACTAGGGTAATCTGATTTATTTCCGGTTAGAGATTTAAGATCAATTTGAACTGTTTAAAACTATATTTTATTTTTATTTACCTTTTAATTTGAAGAAAGCAGAATGAGAATTAAAGTAAGCTTTGACAGTGAATTTTAATAAATATATAAATAATACGAAATTAATCAGATATCAATTTAAGATATGGAATCCTACAATTTGCAATTTGCTTCAATTCACAGTCTGATTTTTTATTTGGTTTTTCACACATTGACCAAACATACTCTTATACTTGGTACGCAGAATTCATTTCGATGGATATGGATATAGAAATTGATATGGATGTGGATGTGGAAATGGAAATAGAAATGAGGTTTAAAAGTATGTTTGGTATGTCATGGAAATGAGGTATGATTTTTAAATGAAAAGACCTAAAAACCCTTCTAAATTTTAAAAAAAAAATTAACTTTTAAAACTACCTAAATCAAATTAAAAAATTTTTTAGATGAAATTATCTCCATGGATTTACAAATCCAAGCTTTTAAGATAAAATTGTAAATCCATGGTTTTGGTGGAATTGGCTTCCATGTGGAAGCCAATTCTATGGTACCAAACATATGTGGATATGAAAATCAATTCCATTTCCATATCCACACCTCCAAATTCCATGGTACCAAACATCCCTTAGTTTTCATCGTATGAGAGGTTAACAGGGCACAACTGTGGCACGTTGATTAACAATTTTTTTTTAAAAAAAAATTTTGCTCCACTCGATCTTACTTGTATACCTTTGGTTGATCGTAATTATGTTAACCAATTTTGTATACAGCACTCTCTTGATCATAAATATAAAATTTCAATCAGTTATCTCCTAAATTTATAATTTTTTCCTAAATTTTATGAAGATAATTTCCATCAAGAAATAATTCTAACGTATATAATAAGGAGGGCATTTGAAGAAAAGCATGCAACTCATGTTATTTATAAATAACTAACTAAATGGATTTCCTTAATTTTCATAAAACAGTTATGTAACCCTTATAGTAAAAAACCATTGGTAGCATTGTGCTTCATTTTGTGCATTTCATTAACATTAATTATATATTCCTCATTTGATCAATTGCAACTAAATCATGAGCCCTTTATACGCGCGCGCGCGCGTATATTCATCATTTTTAAAATAGATTACTGGAGATTGGATTCCATACATTCCTTGAAAATTAAGATTGGTAAATGAGATGGACACATATCTAAACAGATGAAGTAGTTAAGCTTTTATTTGCTAAAGTATCTCAACACTTTAGCAAGACTCGTACAATATATATATATATATAACAAGACTTGGCTCACTTTATCTTTTTGTCACAATGAACTGCTGCTGCTGCTTCTTTTTGGCATCAAAGTCCTTGTGATATCCCCTTGAGGTTCATAGGCCATTTTTTTGAGGTCCAGATCTTGGGATAGTTAGTGTTTTTTTTTAGTTTATTTTAAGTGATTTTACGGAGTTTAAGTAAGTATGTGAGGGATGACTTGGGTGAAAACGCTTTTTTAAGTGTTTATGTTTCCCAAACAAAGACTTACATTCTTTTCTTTTTATGCTTTGATACTATACATATTTTGTGTGTGTGTGTGTAATTGTGTTTTAGATTAGCGCATTTCACCAAAATATCTTGACTATTTGATCAATTAATCAAAGCTTATATGCCCTTTATTTTTTTTTTGGAAAAGGTACATTTTTGTGCCCACTAACATTATATAAAGTTCTATTTCGGTCAGTTAATTTTTATAAAGTATTTTTTTAGTCTTGTAATCCTAATACTATTAGTTTTTTAGGCCAATTATTATTTATTTTAAAAAAATTAAACTTAACATGTTTATGTTTCAAAATGTTTCATCAATGTTTAAAATATTAGCGTCAATATTTTTTTTTTGTTGATGAGGCTAACAATATTAGAGTTAGAGATATGAAAAGTAAGTTTATGTGAAGTTAAAGAATAAAAGATAGATTTTTAAGAAAAAACCATTTTTATAAGATAGTTTGAATAGTTAAGCAACTTAGGTAAATTAGATAATTGTACCACGTGTAAACCAATCTTCCTATAGCACTTCGGTTTAACAAATGTCTCGTAATTATTTGAATTTGATTGCCAACTGTTATCGAGGGAACAGCAATATGAGTAGTTTATAGAGAAAGAATGATAAATGTGAGAAAATTTGTGCCCGTTTAGATTAGTGATGAAAGTTATTTTTTCAATATAATTTATAATTTATGAGATACAACGTGAGAGAAGTTTTACATTTAGAATGTCAGAAAGTAATAAATTCTTTTATTTAAAATTAAAACTATCCCCAAATAGCTGCTATGTTTAGAATGACAGGGACTAATAAATTCTTACTTCCACTTGAATCTTATTACAGTGAGAGTTGGGTGGAAACTTGTGTAAGAAAGTAATAATATATCTTCAGCCTTCCAAAGTTTCTCCATTTCTCTGACCTTATGTAGTCAACAACAAAAATATATAAAAAAAAAATATACCACCTCCGATCTTTATATAAAAACGAATTGATTTTTTGAAAGAATTTAGGAGGAGAATTAACTGATATATTTATCATTTTTTTCAAACCAATATATCTAGTAAGGATTGGGTATAATACATACATTAATTTGATGTGTATTGTAATACCTACACAACTTCAGCATGCCAATCATATAAAAACAGATAACATTTGAGAATACCCTCCACCTTAGACGTACCTATCTGTCATAGTTGAGTGTGAGTTATTTGATACATACAATTGAAATAACAATATGTGCTAAAAAAAAAAAGAAAACAAAACAAAATCCACAGTACTAAGGCCTCAAAAGAAACCAATCTCACTTTTATAGATCCATTCCCTAAATCTAGTGGAGACAAGAACAAGCTCGATCAGCTTATTTTGAGTCCTTTTTTTTAAATGAGATGTTATATATATATATATATATATAAATAATAAATGAGATCTTGTTGTGATAGAAGCTTGTGGCCTGAGAATACAAAAGTGTCCAAATAGATGGAAGCCCAAGTAAAAGTGGACAATTGTTAATGGGTTACCTGTGTACTGTGGTTTTAGATTAAGTTTCAAATCCAAATCTCATTTATAAAACCTTAGGAGAGTAGTGAAAGAAGTTCTTTTAATTAACATATACAAGTGAATATTTAGTACAGAATAGCATAGAAAAGTGAATTAAGTTATATTTATAAAAGACTTCAATTGGAAAAAATTGAATGGTAACAATTCATATTCCTCAAGTAAATGATGGTTTATTGAAATCTTCTTCACTGGATTATGCTCATCACAGTAGTGGACCTTAGTTACTATAGTATAAAAGATCAAATTCCCTTAGTTTTATCGTTGTTTTAACTTTTGGGTTGTAGCCCTCTATTGCAACAATCACAAAGTCACGGAATTCTGTATCACACAGTTCAAAATACAATAAAGCACAAACCTACCAGCTAAAAAATTCCAAGTAGGCACACCAATATTAATTATGGTCAATTTTTCAGTTTTTTCCGTTTCAACACAAGGATGAAGAAGACATTTTTCTTATTTATTGTATATATTATTTTTGTAATTACTACCATTACTAGTAAGTAATTCACAATCACCAATAATATTGTTTGATGTGTCTTCTTTTTTGTGTGGGTGAAATGTATCAGCATGCTCAAAACACTTGAAAGGTACCAAAAGTGCAGTTATGGTTCTGTGGAAGTGAGCAAACCAGCAAAGGAGCTTGAGGTCTCTTGCTTACATTTCTTGCTTCATACTCTGTCTCTTTTAATATTTATCATTTCCAGTCATGTTTTAGTGAGCTCCCCTGTCAAATTCTTATCCACTGCTATATAACTATCTGTAGAGTGTGTGTGTGTGTTCAATGTTCATCATATCATGTCATGTTTTGTTTACTTATTAAACTTTGATCTTCTTGCTAATTAACAGACCAGTTACCGTGAGTACTTGAAGCTGAAAGGAAGAATGGAATCTCTCCAGAGGACCCAAAGGTGATAATCATATCATAGATTCATCATTAAGATATATATACACAAACAGCTTGGTTTCATCTTTTCTATTTTCCATTGGATTTCTAATACTCACTCGAATCCTAAATATATGAGCTAAATACTTCCTCCAATAGAAAGTCCATTTTGTGAGGGTAGAGATTGATCCATTATTGGTCTTATATATCAACCTGGTCGCAGAAATAGATGTCTTTTCAACAACATATTCACTGTGTTTCAAAGTACCTATATTATTTTAAAAGTATGACTTTAATTGTTTCAAAATAGCTGTCGCTTTAATTTTTTTTTAAAAAGCAACGAGCATATTAACAATTTTAAACCCTTCAATGACTAAAAACGATGAGGAAATATTTATAACAAGAGTTTAGTAAAATACCATTACATTTTGTCAAAAATTTTGACTGTTTATTAACTTGTTGGTGTTCCAATCTAGTGAGAGCCTCATACACTGGGCAGCCCCATATATTTTTTATTAATTAACTTTTCTGGTGTGATTGTAGAAACCTTCTAGGAGAAGACTTGGGCCCACTGAACTCAAAGGAGCTGGAGCAGCTTGAGCGCCAACTTGATTCATCTCTAAAGCAAGTCAGGTCCATCAAGGTAATGAATTTATATGTCCAATGTAAATTTGCCTAAAATTTCTCATTATTTTGTAACTTTTTTATAATTGATTTTGTTTGTGTGATATTGCTCACATATAGTGCTGTCAGGGAAGGAACATGCATGCATGTGTTCTCAAAATAAAAGGAAGTTTTGCGAATTTTATATCCTTTTTTTAGCTACTAGAAAATATCCACATGATTGATGAAAGCAATATTTATTCTGTTTACATCCTTCAATTTTCCAACATATAAGCTTAAAATGGTTCCTGCCAATTATCTGGAATATTACATTTGCAGACCCAATTCATGCTGGACCAGCTGAGCGATCTTCAAAATAAGGTAAATTGTTTGGCATGATCCTACAGATAGAACTATATATATATATATATATATATTGAATAAGGGAACGATATTTTCAGTGCCTAATACTTGGAAACTGGTGATTCTGATACATACAGGAGCAGGTTCTGGTTGAAACAAACAGAGCTTTGACTATGAAGGTAACTGCTTAACAAGTTCATTGCATGACAATCAACTCTGGTTCTGGTTTTATTACAATGAATTCCTCTGTACATTCTCCAAAGTCCAAAGCCACATGCATCTCTCAATGACAAAAAGACAAATCATAATTTATATCATTTTTGTTTAGTAATATATTTCAAAATGTGTCTACTTTGTATTGTTTTATATTTCTCATGACGTACAATAACGGAAACCTATTACAACTAACTACCTGCGAGTCTTTTGAACCCAACAGGCATTTGTGGGCTTCTCCTAGTATTTTACATGCAGTTTTTCATATTCTTTTCCTTGTGTTGAAAATATTAGAATTCATGTACTCCCTGTCATACTGAATGTATGAGCTATAATTCAAAGTTTTACTTTAGTCTGAAATGAAGGTCTCAATTCACTTTGTTTCACAAATTTATAATTTTTCCCCAAATAATCATATTGGTTGTAAATGCTAAGCAGGGTATTTAATCATCGAAGAGTATGTGTTCGATACAAATAATTAAAAAGGGTATTTTAAGAAAACCCACACAAATTTATTATTAAAAAAATAACTTGAGTAATTTATGTAATCTTTATAAATGGATCATTCAACTCCTACATTTAGGATTTAGGAATAGAGGACGAAGTATCAGCTAGGAACCTAGTCTATCATTCTCCTCCATCCTTGTATCAGTTTCATATCTCAGAATCCAAACGCCCTGTTTTGTAATGATTTTGACCATGTCTCTGTATAACTTGGTATGATACAAATGCCAAGCTACTCATTACATATTATTGTTGATTACATTATTAATGTTGTGACATGAGCAGCTAGAAGAAATCACTTCAAGAAACAACTATAGGCAATCATGGGAAAGTGGTGAGCAAAGCATGGCATATGGTTCCCAGAATGCCAATTCTCAGGGCTTCTTCCAGCCTCTGGACTGCAATCCCACATTACAGATTGGGTATACATCTCATTTCAACTTCTTCCCTATTATTTTAGCTCATATTTCATAAACAGAATCATAGACTCTGTCAGTGGATTCTCCATGTAGACTAACATAAATCGTGATGTTATTTTATTACAACCCGGATTTAATAACAGTTAACTACAAGGTTTTCGGGCCTTAAACTATAGGTCCTTATTTTATAAAGTTGCATCATTTAGTAAAAACGGCAACATAAAACCTTATCTCACTAAGATCTGCTAATACACCATCATCAACTAAATTTTTGAATAAATTATTAACCAAAATAGCCCGTTCAATAATTTTATTGAACGCTCTCTTCAGTTTTCCTTTACTTCTTTTCAGATGATTTCATACGGTTATACTTGGTATATATAAGTATTTGATGGAACTGGAAATATATATTAAACTGGAACTATAGTTAATAGTCAGCTACACCCTCTTGCAATGGAAATGGAAGAGGAACAAACTGTTATGGTAGCGAACTACAGCTCCATAAGTTGGAAAATCAACAGTAAATATCGAGGGCGATAACGCAATCCCTTCCCAACGTTTGAGAGGTTAGGAGCTCTCCTCAGCCATCACTCTTCATGCCCTCTTCTAAGGCACACTGCTCCCACTTTAGTGGATGGGCCTGGGTCCTAATGGGCCCGTCTTACTTGGCTGCTTCCTTCTGTATGACTGGGCCTCCTTAGTCTGAGTAGTGCGGCCCCATCAGTATTTTATTTAATAAGCTTTTTGTGTGGGCTAACTAATGATGAGTAAGTCAGCCGTTACACAAGAAAAATAGGCTTTTGCTTTCCACTTGTGTGTATATATGTGATGATAGGCATGCATGCATTTTTATGATTGTAAATTAATTTGATCACAGGTACAGTGCTGAGGGTTCAGATCAGATGACAGCAACAACAACACAAGGTCAGCAAGGGAGTGGATTTATTCCTGGATGGATGCTTTGAGTGAGATGTGATGATGCTTAATTAATTAAGCAAGCAATTTTGCTGGCAATGTGTAAATGCTTCATCATCATCGTCGTGGTGGTCATCATCAGATTCTATATATAAGTTTATTGATATGTCATAAATCAGCACTGATGTCTGTATTTAATATACAGAGATTTGAAAACCATTAACCTCTTATAAATGGCTTGTACTATGTGCATCTCTAGCACCCTTCCAGGACAATCTTATATCTGGTTCGCCATTTAACATTAGCCAATGCTTTGAATCTGGGAACTCAATTAAATCTTAATGAGTTCATGAACACTAAAATTATTGTAAATATTACCCTAGTCCCCTCCTTTTGCCTAATTAAGGAAAAAGTTATATTTTATTAACAGGAATGGTTCTTTGAAGAGTACAAAGAGAATATATGAAGAAGAAAGTTGTACATGATGTCTTCAAGGTATGGGTGGCACTTTCTTTTAGGCTTAATTCCCTCACACCTATTCTTATATTACACGATGCAAGTTGGGTTAATATGTGAATTTCTTGCAAGATACAATAGATACCTTTGAGTATAGATTACACTTCCAACACTCAAATCAAGACAACAATGACTTTTACAAAGTGATTTATTTTTTTTATGTGTGCATCAAAGAGAAAGACAATAACTTTAATCTTGTTATATGTATTCAAATTGATTAATGGGGAGGGTATTTATAAAGTATGAAGAAATGTCTTGAAGTGCTATCTTATGAAATAATACATCTTCAATTAAAAAGTCAACGATATGTTATATTCATGAATCTCATTAGCTTATTCATGAATCAACACAATTAAATAATTAATAATTATTTAAAATGACTTTTTTTTATGAAGAGTTACAATTTTAGTAAGCAAGGAGATATGAATTTTAGTGTCATAACTCTTTACACAAACTTTCATATAAGCTCCCTAATTTGTGAGGGAATGACTTTTAAAAATCACATATCTTCATTTTAAAAATATTTCAACTACCCCTAACATTTTTAAAATGATCACAAACTCTTATCACTTTTGAAATTTCATATTGTTGGTAAAGATGTCTCAAGAATTTGAACATTTACTTAAGTAAGACTTGGTTCTTACTTAAGTAATAGATTAAACACTAAGTCCAATAGCATTGGGGTTAATAAAGCCAATCGATTGCACTCAAGTACTGTGAATTAATCATATTCTGTCAAGTGAACTTGTAACATTTTGGGGAATTTTGGTTCTATTATTGGGCTCAAATGTATTAAGTATGATTAATGAAAATTATACGAAATTAAATCTAATCAGGGTTAAATGGTCATATTTTTAATCATTTTGTTAAATTATTGATTTTAGGGCATTTGATGCTTCTCAATACCATTTTTCATTATAGGTATCTTTAGAAAAAATTGGGTATTCTATTTCTCTCACATCAATCCCAATCATTTGGCCCAAAATCACACTACAAGGGGGAAGAGAAGCAAGCTACCATCAATTAATCCAAACCTTAAGCTTCATATTGGGACGCCGATTAGAAAGCCCAATAGGTGAATCATTCATTCATCCTCTCATTCACATTGGGCTGCCTGGAGAAAAAGAAAGGGATTCCTTCGGCTGAACCAAAGCGGCGCACAGGAGCATTGAGAAACATTCCATTCAGAGAGGCAATTTTGGAAGCCATTCATTCACTCATTTCATTGCCCAGCCGACACGCACGAGCCATATTCAATATTAGGGATATTCCATTCTCAAGCGGCGAGCAAACAGGATCACGCAGAGGGACGCCCTGGAAGATAAAAAGCAGCGTACACACACGAATTCCTTCATCCACACATCCACGCCGCCACATCCTCCAGAGAGCCAATTTCATTGAATCATCGATTCCTCTCCAAGACCAGGGACGAAACCTAACCAACTCCAGCACACGCGAGCCAGCCGCCGCTTTTGATTGATTCCAATCCATTCATTAGCACCACGCCACGTACACCACAGATCCATCCGCGCCTCTGCTGGATTCCAACCATTATTCTCGCAGCTAAGTTCGAAGAAGATGATAGCACTAGTGTTGGGATTTCTGAAATTTTTCATGACAAGGCTTGGCTAGTTCTTTAATTCTCTAATTCAACAACAATGGCATGAGCTTGATTCTTCAAAGGGGGTTTTTAGTTACTTTAATTTCCTGTCCAATAATTGTTTAACAATTCATAGGTCTTATCATAGTTTCTCTAATAACAATTTCTACTGTTTGATATGATTTATTTTAGAAATTATTGTGACTGAAATTATTGCTTGGCAATTGATATTGAACTGAATATATCTTTAAGTTCAATTATAATGTTGTGGTATCATATTATATTGAATTTAGAGTTAATATATTGTGATTTTCTAAAGTGGCTTAGAATCTTGGATCAAATTATCTTTTGCTGACTTTAATTCTATTATTTTGGATTCAAGAGTTACAATTAAGCATTGGCTTTATTATCCTTAATTTTGTTTTACTATTCTGGTAGCAGTTAGTAAATTGGAACTTTGAAAAATATTTGGTGGCAATTCGAGGTAGCTCGGTTGTTGGATTAAAACTTAATTATAATTCTTAATTCATTATTTTAACTCACATATCTATTGAAGTGATGGTTGCCTGTGTTGTTGAGTTGGAGAATTAATTTCCATCATCGGTTATTCGAATTTCATTTATTTTCAGTTGTTTCATTTGTTTTCATATTCAAAATATAAAAAAAATATTTTAATTTTAGTTTAAATCATAGTATTCACATAAAATTTCCTCCAATTAATTTTCAATTTGAGTTACTCGCATTTAATTACTAGGATTTAATTTCATTTTCGGCTCCTCAAAGTGAACACGACCCGTATTGGTACTATACTACATTCATTCGGTTAAAATCTTTGACGCGGACTTAAGGCGACTAACGGTTCGCTCATCAATCGATTAAAACCTAAGTCCAATAGCATTGGGGTTAATAAAGCCAATCAATTGCACTCAAGTACTGTAAACTCACAATTATGCATTGCATTACCAAACAAACAATGCTGCACACGCACAACATATAACACTTTGGATTTAAAGTACAGTTATTTATAACCTATTACTCTCATAACTAACTTGATGTTATTCACCGACAAACTGTTGGTTGAGGTGGTAAGTGGCCTCACCCTCATAAGAAGGAGAACACATGATTGAATTTCAGGAAGTGCACTTGTTGGTAGAGGTGAAAACCTTTATGCTCTAAGCTTTGAAATGGATTAATCTTAAACCTAAAGTGACTTGAAAACACCCTTGATAACTTACCAAAAACCCAAGTCACTCAATTATTCTGCCAAAAAGGACGTAAGAGACAGTAAGGACAAACTGATTATCCAATATATAGGAATTATAATTAATTAAATGTTATCAAATTTAAAAATATGGACTCGACCGATCTTTGGATAGAAGCAGGCACACAAACCGAAGTATTAGATTAGTTTTGACTGATATCTTTATTATTTTTTTATCATAGTTATGATTGAAACGTGACCATGGTTTTACCGAACTGTGGTACTTTCATGCATCAAGCTGGTCCCACAAACTAACCCACAAGCTATCATCTTCTTCAGTTTCTTGCCAAACAGATGGAAAGCACGTCTCTTGGAACATCGAAGGTATGTAAAACTGATCATCAAAAGTTTGGTTCTGAATTAAATCCATGATCATCGCTTGCTCTTTGTTTTCTGACGTCTCGCCTATGCTCGGTTCACTTTTTGTATTATAAGCTTCATGGGAGAATAAGTTCTTCAAATCATAATATTTTTGAGGTTGATGCTCATTATGACTTAGCATCATCTTTTCTCTTCGGTTTTGAAGGTTGTTATTGTTCTGATAGAGCTTATGGTGGTCTTTCTTCTTGAACTGGGTTCTCCAATAGTTCTTGATCTCATTATCTGTTCTTCCAGGCAAGTATCTAGCTATTGTAGACCACCTGCAATATTATTAATTTTGCTCAAGTGATTAGAAACAATAGAGAAATAACATGAAAAGAGATAACTTGTTTGTAATAATCACGGCCGTCATCATGCACAAACTTCGATTTCGTCAATATAATTTTAAAACAAAAATTATAACTACTAGCGGGAATTTCTATATATATGTATATGCTTAATATTATATTTTCAGTTTTCATTAGTTCTTATTTGAATTCTAGGGTGAATTAAAACGGGGGCCCAAAGAAATGACTTAATTGTCAACAAATCTCAATGATAAGTGAAAAGTATAAATTGCACTTCTTACATTACAACATGCCATTAACACCAACACCCAAAGTTCACAACTACATATTTGTAATTTATGGTTGTTTAAAAAGGAAATCAACGTTATAAAAAATATGGTGTCATTTCTGTAATAAAATTGAAGTTTGTACAAGATTAGACGTCGATTATTTAAAAAACCAATGGATAATGTCAATTAGGTAAAAAGATGTTTAAATATGCATAAGATCAGATGTTGGTTATTAGAAAAACCGATGTATTATGTCATTTAGCAAGTTAGCCCATACATATAGGCTGTAAACGAGATAATTTAACTTTATAGTCTTACATATATAAATTACACAGACATGTGTGTGTGTTTGTATTGATCATACCTTTTGGCATAAATCTTGAATAATTAGAGTTCCAAAATACCACTACATTGGCCATATACAAATTTGAATGTCATACTAATTACGAAAATATAGTGGCATATATATATATACATCTGAAGTAGTATTTTCAGAGTTTTGCAAAGCCAATCCACAAAAACTAAAAGTATATATACAAATTAAATTAGGAAATAACACAATTGTAAGGATCAATAAGATAATAATTCGAAATAATACAGCGAGATTTGAAAAGGATATATTTTTCATTACTTGTTACCGAGCAAGGCATGAAGTTCAATGATGATGCCTTGTTCTTGAGGTGTAAGACGGCCTTTCTTGAGTCCAGGTTTCAAATAGTTCACCCATCGCAATCTGCTACTTTTGCC
>JANTPZ010122070.1:0-18813 GCA_025593235.1 Vachellia pachyceras | reverse complement strand
CTTGGAAACTTTTATAGAAATGATTAATATTTTCTTGTCATCAAAACATCAACATAATAATTGGAGTTGGTTCAATAAGATCTAAATACAATAACTTACACAAACACGTCTGGGTCTGGTTAAATTTATATATTTTTATTTAAAGGCCATGGATAAATTCCTTTTAGAATGCTTAACCCTTATTTCTATCTAAATTTGTTTCATCATCCTCAGATGTATTTTGATTGGAATCACAAAAAAAAAAAAATCAATTTATCAAATCAGTCTTGAATTAAAAAACCTTTTCTACCTTGCTTCTATTTAATTTATCTCACTTCTGTTCACCCCCAATAATAGGAATAGAATTAAAAAAATAATTAACAACCTTGTAGTTTGAATTACATCATGGATAAAAAAAGTTTCTTTTAAAAGGCAATGAATATTTTTAATTGGAGGGATTATTTTTTAGGGGGAAAACAAAAGCAATACAGTAAATCAATGAATCCGTTTGGGAACACGGTAGATAAGTATTTTTACGTAAATTGAGGTAAATATATAAATGAGATTATTGTGTTTTACGGAAAAATACCATTGAACGTACGTTTGAGGTAGAGGCGGAAAAACGGGTTGGGCCCACGAACCCACCAGCCAACCCGCCTCTACATGGCGGTTTGGGCTTGGGCCTAATCCGTTTTTTACTTTTATTTTTTAAAAATATATTTTACATATTTTTTTACTTTTTTTATCCCAATATTTTTATAAAGAAAAATGTAATATTAAATTATATTTTTAGGAAATTATTGAACACTTATTAATATGATTAGAAAGAAAATCATGTAATTATCAATCTTATAAAAAAACTAGGTAAAAAATAAATTTTTTTTTAAAAGTATTTTTTTACTGGTTGCGTGCTGACCCGTTTTACCAGTACCAGAAGTGTAGAATTGTTGCCAAAGATACATAGCAACACAGATTAATTACCATCTTCTGGGTTCTCAATCTCCCTTCACCTGATTTCCATATATCAGCTCGTCAGCAAATCAGCCCAGGAGATCACGAACTGATCATCACGTGACCGCAACATTTACCCAGAAAATAATGCCACGTGGCATGCTGCATGCTTCTGAGCTCACCTTTTCTGCACCATCTTGGGCAAACATTCAATGGCCCTTCGATAAAACCAAAGTCTGAATAAAATGCCAATCAACTGCAACACGTGTTCGAATCATGTGAGGCAGGCGTAAAGGGTGATCTTGTGGAGCTCCGCAGTATATCTTCGTCTTACTCACTCTCAGCACAGGCTTTGCGTTAGGGCTTCCCAACGATTCCCGATCCCGAACTTCCCGTTCCGATTCCGAGCTTTCGGACGGAAAAAAATCGGGATCGGAAATTTTGATATTCAGGATCGGGATCGGGATTGGCATTTCCCGATCCCGATTTTTCCCAATCCCGAAAATAATATAAATATATATATAAATATATATTTTAATAATATAAATATATATTTTATATTTTAATAATATAAATATATATATTTTAATAATATATTTTTTAAAAATATAAAAATAAATCGGGAAATTCCCGATCCCGAAATTTCGGGAAAAATCGGGATTGGGATCAAAAATTGATCCCGAACCCTTTTCAGGATCGGGATCAAGATTAGTATTTCCCGATCCCGTCCTGTCCCGAGAGCACCCCTACTTTGCGTTATTTTAATTGGGTTGGTCTTATTTCGTCATCCCATGAGTGTATAAGCTACTGGGCGGTCTTTTACTCACGTTTTGAAGTGTCCCTATCTCCAGCGTATCTCTGCCGGGAAAAATTGCCGCGGCCGCTCCGGCCACTCGCTGTTCTGAACCTCCATCATTCGCCGCATTAGGGTTTACTCTCATCTGCTGAATCGCATGACTCATGCGGGCATTCTTGCATAAGGTTTGGATTGGATTTTATACTCTCTGTATACGTCTATGCTTTTCTTTCTCGAAGAGGGTCTTGTTATTTCTATCTGAATCGTTGAAGGAGTCTTCGGCATGATCGAGGCCCGATTGCTGGATTCTGGGTTTCTCATTTTAGGTTTTTTGGGTGCTGTTTCTTACCACTTTTGCAGATTACTTTGTCGAGTTCGAGTTTTATTTTGAAGCGATTTGATAGTGGTCTTCAACGATGGATTTTCTGAGGGAAGCGGTGGAGTAAAAGGTGGTGTGGGTTGGGAGTATCGAGTTAAAGGTGGTCTTTTGCATTACTCAGTGACTGCACTCTTTCACAGTGACTGTGTGGATTCAATCAGCTAACCTTAGTCAAGTTGGAACATCATCGAGGAAATGGTAGGTTTGGAACTTGATAAACTTTTGGCATGCAAATGCTGCGTATGTATTTTAGGGGTTTTATCATTTTTGCGCTTGTGACGTTTAGAGTCTCCCTTTCTGTTTCTCTTTCTTTTTATATTTAAATAATATTCGATCATTCAAAATCATGCTTTAAATTTATATTCTGGTGTTAATATGTGCTATTCCTCTTCACTTGTGCATTTGTGGATTTCTCGGTTGACGTAAATGGGGACAGCGCCTTCTTTTCCTCCTAATCATTTGAGCAGCGGCGACTTGTTTTGACAAAATCTTGCTATGTTTATGATATTTTACTTAGATTGTTAATGAAGTTTTGAACCACTTGAGCTGCTGTCTAGGGGTGACTTTGTGCGATGAGAATGGACATATTTCCTCTTTCTGTAAATGGTAATGCTAGCATTGGAGTGTCAATGCTTCTTTCAATTTCTGAAAAGCTCACGTGGCTAGTTCTGTCCATTGAAAGACATTCGTTTTGAGCAGCTCCATAGTGGGTTTACTTATTCTTCCATAGCCATGAATAAATCCTCTATCTACCTCGTACAAAGAAAGGATCTGAGCTGAGTTTTGCTGGTACTCTCCATTCTGTATTGCCTCTGTTTCTACCTATTAAAAACTCACAAGATGACGCTAATTCCCTGCTTTGATTGCTGCAAAAGAACATTTCGGGCCTTCACGAAATACTGCTGGTCTGTTCCCTATCAAGTCCCTTTCTTAAATGATTTACATGGCCTTTTCACCAATGGATATATGCTAGGATGTCATCAAAAAATACAAGTGTCAACTTCCTTAAATTTTCTTTTAAAGTGTGATTAATTGATTCTTAGAAGATAGTTGTTTCATTGGGGTAAAGGTGATGTTTCTCGTATCATGCTTTTGGATGACATTTAATTAGGGAGTAGTTCTTTTCTAGAAGTGTTTCCTTCTCTCTATCGTCTCTTCTATTTATATCATTAATCTTATTAGTAATTTATGGATTAATGCCTTGATCCTCTTATTAGCCATGTCTGAACAGATTCACAAAATGTAGAGAAGGCCAAATGCATTTGCACGCACCATGAAAGGAAAAAAAATAAAGTGTAATAAAAGAGCTAAGGTATGACCACAATTATGTAAAAAGAACAAAAATGAAATGAAATGTTGACCGAATTGCAAAAATATGGTAACTAAGGAAGGCATCAAAGCCTCACAGTTTGTGCATGCCCATGCAATTCTCATAGACATAAATATAAATATTGTTAAAGTCTCTGGCAATTCACTCAATTGAATTCGAATCTGCATACATGATATGGGCGAGCTTTAAGTTTTCTTTAGTTTTATTAGCTATGTTCTTGAAAGGTGAGTCAATGATTTGTTCATGCTAAAAAAAGCGTCCTTTATTGAGTGTTGTATTGTAGGTCTAGATGTTTTTAGAAAGTGGCAAGGAAAAAGTTGGGTAGAAAAGCAAGGTAAGAGATCAAACAAATTCTATGTTTGTGAGATTTAGTACTCTTTTTATCAAGGTGCTTATCTTCTTATCTTTAAATATTTGATATTTAATGTATGGTATTAATAAGGGTTTCTAATTTGGGAATAGGGGTTTTTTTTATCACTTGTATTTAGGCATTGGGACATAAGTTAATCTATATCCTTGTTAGGCTTGTGCTTTTTTGTTTGAATGTTTAGTCGTGCTCAACTTCTGCATTCTATATGCTTGCATATTGAGTTGCTAAGTCATTTGTTTATTTACTTACCTTTGAATTCTTTACATTGGCCATCTAAGCAATTAACTTGTCTTTTCTCCCTTTTGATTTCTGCCAGTTTTACACCAAACTGGTATCCAAGCATGTTAGTCCATGCGCCAACTGGATAATCATTTACTTTGATTTGTTATATTTTTCCCCTGGATTATGCTGAGTTTTTGCTTCCTATGTGCTTGGATATAGAAATAGGAGTGCCAGGTCATTGTTTTATCCGCCTTTCTATTATCGACATTGATTATACAGACGCATGTTTTGTTTTCAGATATTTGTGGTCTTTGTTTTTCTGGTTCCACCCTTTGGTGTGTGTAACCTGTCTTTCAGTCTCTATTTATACAACCACAATGATATAGTCCCTTTTATTTGTCTGCAGTAGAAGTAACTATTCCCCTGATCTATTGAGACGCTGAATTCATAATAACTTTCAGCATGTTAGTTCTTATCTTAATCTAGAAGAGACAAACAAAATGTAATGGGTAAATAATACAACAATATCCACTGCGTGGGGTTGGTTATATGGACATAAGGCCGGACTACAATTCCACCAAGTGTGCCATCTTGTGCTGTTTGGACAGTGATTTTGTGTGAATAATTTTTTATTTTTCCGTTTTCAATGCAATCAGTTGGAGGTACTATTTTTTGTTAGATTTGTTGAATTTTATGATGTGGATTGTGGTAGTTTGACTTTGGCATTATTGGCAAGTATTTCAGTATTGGTTTGTTGGCTTTGCTATTAATGGAACTTGTCGTGTAATTTTAATATCTTTTTACTGCATTTGATCCTTTTTTTTAAATATTACATGTTCTGTCAAGGAGATAAATTTTGTTACATGGTCTTCCAGTCTTTCCAGCATAAAAGCTTTTGGATTTCATGGGATGCAGGCTGCCTAGCTGACGAAAATATGGGATATGAGAATTCTTCCAGAATTGAACCAAAGCGTGGTCATCAATGGTTTGTGGAAACAGGTGAACCGGAGATTATCAGCAACCATAAGAAGCAAGCTATTGAAGCTGTTGGTGGCAGGCCAGTTTCAGGGGTTTCACATTTGGATGTGTCTCCTTGGGACACCAATTCTGGGTTTCACTCAGTTACTCTCTTTGGATCTGAGCCTGCGAGGACTTTTAATTTGGCTGATAAGAACATGCCATCAGTCGGAAGTGGAAATCTGAATATGGGAAGGAAGGATTTTGAGAACAATTATGGAAATGATCCATCAGTAGGGCTGTCAATATCTCATACTATTGAGGATTCTTCATCTTGTCTCAATTTTGGTGGCATCAGAAAAGTTAAAGTTAATCAAGTTAGAGATGCTAACAATTGCATGTCTGCATCTATGGGGCACTCCTATAGTAGGGCAGATAATAATGCAATTCCGATGGTTGCTGGCTACAGTAAGAATGATGGGAATATATCATTAGGTCAGACTTACAGCAACGTAAATGGGAACATTGTCTCTGCAGGTGCTGCAATAACTAAGGCTGATGACAATCTCGGTTCAATGGGTCATGCATTCAATAAAGGAGATGGAAGTTTTATGCTGATGGGCCACCCTTATGGCAAGGGAGATGAAAGCGTCCTGTCAATGGGTCAGCCCTTTGACAGGGGAGATGGAAATTTCATAGCAATAGGTCAGTCATATGAAAAGGAAGATGGCAATTTGATATCACTAGGCAACTCATATAACAAGGGGCATGAAAACTTTATTTCGATGGGCCCAACCTACAGTAAATCAGGAGAAAGCTTCATTTCGATTGCTCCTTCTTATGACAAGGGAGCTGAACATATCACGTCTGTGGGTCATACATATGACAAGGTGGATTCAAACATGGTATCAACAACCCCTTTGTATGATAAGGACGATTCCAACTCTTTACCGGTCGGTCACACCTACAATAAGAATGACGGCTGTACCATATCTTTTGGAGGCTTTAATGATGATCCTGAGCCAAATCCCTCAGGTGGGATCATTAGTGGCTATGGTTTGTTAATGGGCAACCAGAACTCAGCTCATGGTTTGGATGGCCAGAAGGATCAAGTTGAATCGAACCCTGAAGCAGTTGTAAATAGCAATCCAAAATCTAATTTGAAAACTGATAATGTCCTTAAGAGTAAGGAACCGAAGACAAGGAAGGCTCCTTCTAATAACTTCCCTTCAAATGTTAAAAGTCTGTTATCAACGGGAATTTTTGATGGTGTTCCTGTAAAGTATGTTTCTTGGTCACGGGAGGTAAACAGTCTTAGTTTTTATCTTGCTTCATTTGTGTGATGCTGCTGTTTCTGTAAATTGTGGCCCTCTGTAAAGCATTTCTACTCTAAATATGTTTCATATTCTGCTGCATGGTAGAAACATCTTAAAGGAGTCATAAAAGGGACTGGGTATTTGTGCTCCTGTAATGTGTGCAAGGAGTCTAAGGTTAGCTTCTAAAGATCATTTTAATGTATACTCCATATGATCCAAATAATCTTGTCATAAATCGGTTTGTCATCCAGGCTCTTAACGCATATGAGTTTGAGCGTCATGCGGGTGCCAAGACCAAACACCCAAACAATCACATTTACTTTGAGAATGGGAAAACCATCTATGCTGCTGTTCAAGAGCTGAAGAACACTCCTCAGGAGATGCTTTTTGATACAATTCAAACTGTTACTGGATCTACTATCAACCAAAAGAATTTCCGAGTCTGGAAAGGTAATGAGATTTTTTTAGTTTGCTTTTTGGTTTGGAACATTATGATGAATTCCATATTCTTGCTTTAATTACGTTCTCACGTCCCTCCCTATATTTGCTTTCTCTTCTATATGGCTTTTACTCTTGTCAGCATCATACCAAGCTGCCACTCGGGAACTTCAGCGCATATATGGGAAAGATGAAGTGGTCATCCCAACTTAAATTTGGCTTCTGCTTCTCAAGAAGTTCAGAACAATGGTAGTTATGGATCTGTCCATGGTGCACAGAAACTTAGCGTTATTCTGACTATATCTACATGAAAAATATCAAGTTTAAGCTGATGCATTCTTGTAGGACTTTACTTTCGATTTATGGTAATGAAGATCTTCTTTAAGGTTTTTGTTCCATTCGTGTCCTATTTGTAGATATCTTGTTGCTTTCCTTGGTTCAAAGCCTCACAATTTAATTATCAAGAAGTCTCACAATTTAAAAGCTAGAATGAGTTCAGGCTTAGAGGAGTTTTGAAACTTTCAATCAACTATTCGTAATTATAATTTTCAGTTTTCAACAAAAATGGTATATAGCGCATAGTCAAATCGGTGAGTTCTAACAGGATAGTGCCTGTTTGGGAAGCCATTTTCCCAAACGGTGCACGTAAGTTGAGATAAAACCATTTTGAAATCTGTAAAAACCATCTTGAAATCCATAAAAACCATCTTAAAATCCGTAAAACCATCTCGAAATTTTCAAAATGCCTCGAAATCTGCAAAATTCATTTTCTCAACGGAGTTCTCAAACGAGCACATAATAGTTCTATTTCAAAATGATTCTGCATATACCTTATCAGCAGTTTTGGTCGGCAATTTGGTTTCAATTAGACATATTTTATTGTGTATCGTGAAGTTTTGAAAATCCATTATATTCTGTGAATATGTTTATAGAAAATGAGAAACGTTCACGTCATGATTTATGAATTGTGGTTATTTTAGTTAGCTTTATATTTTATATTGATATATTAGATGGGTTAATTTTAAATGGCCTATATTATCCTGTGAATGAAATCAGTGTAATGGCTAGAACGTTTTAAAGCGCTGTTATTTTATTTTGTTTTAATGAAGTCTGACTTGTTATTAAAGGGCGCACATCTTTTACTAACTTCTATATATGTGATATTAAATTTCTTCCCATGATTTTCTCTTAACACTCTAAACATGCAAATTTAATCATCACAATTGTATGTGTATCTTATCACACCTGTTAGATTGAAAGAATTACTGGGCAATCTCATGAAAACAATCTAATTATTTAAAAGTCTCTCAATTTAATTATCAAGAAGTCTAACATATTGTTATTTTCTTCATTAGATTTCGTTCTTGTATATTGCTCGCTTGTGAGATCTTCTAGTGATTAGATTACTTATGCAGAAGTATAAATATTCCAAAAAGATTTTAAGGATTGTCTCTGTTAATTTCCATTGTCTTACTGGAACTCAATAATATCTCACAAAATTCACCTTATCTTGAAATTTCATGTTGGGTGAAAAGTGAGCAAAGCACATCCACATCCTCATTTGTCACTAAATGTGGTGGTTCATACATGTGGCTATATTCTTGATGCCCTTCTAATCTCCACTTTGAATGATCAACGCTTCTTTATGGTTTTGACATAATAAAGTAGCTGTGGGGGCTTATAATTCTAAAGAGTGCTTTTAATCTTTCACACATAATGTGATGATTTGATGAATTTCTCTCCAAGTGCATCATTTCGAATGACATGTAAAACACAATGTTCCCAATAATTTACCCAAGCTCTCAATCCTATTTACAAGAACTATTCCCTCTAAACCATCTACTCCTGAACATTACTATTACGGACTTTACTCGAATATGTAACTGAACAATTTATTTTTGATCACATCTTTAAAGAAGCTAATAAGTTATTGTGTTGATAATTAGTTTAATTTCCCCATCATTTTGTCCCACAAAAAAAAAAATTGGTTTCCTCATCATGACTATTACACGGATATCATATTACTTTTAGATTCATAATACTTGTGCAGGGGAAGGAAGTGAGATTCTGACATAATTATTTGTAATTATGGGGCAAGAAATGACCTTTGTCTTCCTATTTAGAAAAAAAAAGGGGAAGATGAGCAGACATAAAATGATAACAAAAATATTATGACATACGATTTTGGTTACTGTTCATATAAATTCTTTTTGGCAATAGATTGTCCATCTATATCATTACATGTCAACGATTTATTGAAAATGTCCCCGAAAGAATTTATTGAAAGAAAAAAAACACTTTCAATTTCCAAGAGAAAATAGGGAAAACAACTGGGGAATATCATCATCATCCTCACTATTATCAAGTACCTTTTTGCAAAAAAAAACCTAAGCAAAATTCTACTCCAAAAGATATAGGTTGCTTTTAGGTAAGCGATCTACCCAAGAAGTAACTTTTGGGATGAAAAAGTAAGGTATTTTATGCTGTTTGGATACACTTATGGTCCCGTTTACCAATATTTTTGAGGAGCTCAAAAGCTCATTTAATAGTTTTTTTTTTGTAAAACGGATCAATTTCATTCACATATTTACTTTAGTTTACATAAAAATATTTCTCTACCGTATTTCTAAATGGACCCATGGAAGGTGGCATTTTGCTCCAAAAAGGAGCTTCTACGGAGAAGTCCCACATTTTTTGCTTGTTTGAAATTATTTTTTATTTTTTATCATTTCATATTTTTTAAATTGTCACAATATAAAATAATATAAAAATATGAATACATATTATTTAATGATATTTATGTCCTTTTAAATTATTTTTCACTAAAACTTACGTCTCAAATATTTATTTGAACAAATTTTTCTTTTCACAAAATTCACTTCTACTACTTATTATACCCAAACATAAATCATATAACATAATCTAACTTGTATCTTATCTGCATTTTTCAAAAATAATTGGTTAAAGTATATTTTTAGTCCTTTATGTTTGCTTCAGGTTTCATTTTAGTCCTTTAAGTTTAAAAAGTGCACTTTCAGTCCCTCAAACTTAACGCCGTTAGTTTCTCTTACAGAAAATGCTGACTCATTAAATTTAATTGATAAATGTGCAATAAAATGTTGACAAAGCATACTCACATTTTAATTATAATTTAATAATATAATAAATTTGATATTTTAAATTGTGTAAAATAAAAAAGTATCTAAAATAACAGCGTTAAGTTTGATGAGTCAGCAATTTCCGTTGGGAGAGACTAACAGCGTTAAGTTTAAGGGACTAAAAGTGCACTTTTTAAACTTGAAGGACTAAAGTGAAACCTGATGCAAACATAAAGGACTAAAAATATACTTTAGCTAAAATAATTCCATTAAAAAGTTACTTCTACATCCACTTATTTATTCATTTGATAATCTTATCAAATGTGTCCCCTTAGAAGGCTAATGAACATATATGTGCTTATGACGAGAGCTTCTCAGAATACGGGAAGTCGATGGGTTCAAGCTGAACGGCTTTCTGAACAATCTCAGCCCGCTCCTTCAAATGAACAGTGTAGAACCCAGTAGCCCTGGCCGAATGCGGGCATTCGGCCGATGTATTTGATGTCCTCGTACCCTCCCCTTCCTTCGGCCTTCATGGCAGTTGGAAGTCGAGGTAGAATGTAGGTATATAAGCACCCATGTTCATTGGCTTTTCTTGGCACCATACAACCTCAACATCTGGCAGAAATGTATATAGAAGAGTATGTCACACAAAAATAGCTATCCTTTGTTTTATGTAACAAGTTGCAGTTGACTATAAATATTCCTCTACATTCGTAGAATAAAATTAAAAAAATACATTTAGAGTGAGATAGAGAGACAAAAATGGATCAAATAGCTAGATACATATCTAATTACATGATACTTTCCTCCCCAGTACTATATGTGGGGATTAGATAACTAATTTAAGGAATTTAGTAAATTTGGTTAGGTTATTTATTTGTTTATATTGGAAACTACAGTAATTGAAATCCTTCTTTAATAAATGTGATAAAGTGGATTGAGATCTTGAGTTTAGGAGTAACTTAAGTTTGGCCAACCAAAGCAGTATGTTTTTTGGCCAACCAAAGGAGTATATGTATGTAAATATATTGGCTTGTGCCCACTCCATTTCCCAGTGCACCCATGTGAATGGAAAGGATATAATGAAGTACAAGTGTGACTGTTCTACCTCATCAGGGTTAGATCTCCTTGAATGTATTAACAATAATTAACAAGAGAGTTAACGTGCTATTCAATTTGGAAAGGAATGGAGAAACATCAGAATCCATCCAATTAGATGCGGAAAATTAATGTGTTAATGAAAATAGCTAGTACTTACTGGGATATCTTTTGAGCTCTCGTTGGACAAGGTTAAAAGGGAAAGGACAAAGCTGTTCCACCCTACATATTGCAACAGATCCTGCATCTGCCTTCTTTCGTTCTTCATCAAGTTCATAATATATCTGTGTATATTATATATATTGTAAATAATACAAGTAAGTCATAGAGTTATATACATATATATAATTCATGGGAATGGTGAAAGTGAGACATACAGACCTTGCAGGAACAGAGGACGAGCCGTCGAATAGCCAGCTCGTGGTCGGAGTGGTCGTGGCTGTCTTTGATGAGACGCTTGAATCTGGTTCCTTGTTTATCAAAACCAGGGTGGCCTTTAACATCATCCAACTCCAATAAGTTGGATTTGCAATCTTTATGTTGAAGCAAATTCTTGGGCCACATTACTATCAGTGGTCTCCTGAAGTCTCTGTGTATCTGCAACAAAAAGAAGAAGAATGAGAGTAGCTAGTGGTGGAAGCAGCTGATGAGAAGATATTATTATACATATATGCTAATATATATATATAAAATAATAATAATGAAGAAGAATGACCGACCTGGCGACGAAGAAGGTGGAAGAAATTAGCAGGAGTGGTGTTGGCCACCTGCCAATTACAACTCTGAATTTGTTTTCTCAGTATTGCATCCATTTCCGGTATCACATACGGATTGTCATCAGCCATCTGCAACATTAATATATTATATATATATATATATATCAACTTCATTACTTCCTTCAACCATGAGGCCATTCATCATCACATTCCTTTTTTAAGCAATTAAGTAGATTATATAAATACACTCTCCAATGATTCAAGATATAATTTGCTTTCAAATACCTTGTCAGAAAAAAAAGAATATTTATTTTTAATTTATTAAATCTGTCTTAAATTGAAAAAAAAATTTAACTTTCTTCTAATGCAAATGTCTCACATCTAGATCCTTAATATATGACATATTCTGAAAGATCTGTATAGTCTTAAATATACAAGTCAGTTTATAAAATGTTGATGGAATTGCATTCCCCCATGAATGCCCAATTAATTAATTGTAGAGAGATTCTGTAAGAATGAAATTAACAGTAATTAATATACCTTAATTTTAACTGGAGTCTAGTGTTAATTTTCTTAACTACTTTTCTTATTTGTTGTAGTTACTGTGCCTTTTACATTGAGGATGGGAGAATAGTAGTATATATGTGTATATATACCCGAAGAAAGCGTTGAAATTTTCCACTGGAATGCTCAGGACCTTGACCGTCGTAACCATGAGGAAGAAGCACGACGAGACCAGTCTGACGGAGGCACTTAGCCTCACCGGAACTCAAAAAGTTATCAAATATGACCTGAGCTCCATTTGCAGAGTCTCCAAACTGAGCCTCCCATATGACCGGAGAATTAGGGCTTTCCTTTGAGTATCCCATTTCAAAACCCAACACACCGAACTCCGAGAGCGAACTGTTGCTGACACTGAACATCTCGCCGTCTTGGTTGGCGATGACATGATCAAGAGGGCAATATTTCTGGCCAGTTTCTTGATCATGAACCACAGCGTGACGGTGGCTAAATGTTCCTCTTTCAACATCTTGACCACTCAGCCTCACATGGTTGCCCTCAACCAGCAACGTTGCAAAAGCAAGAGCCTCGGCGAATCCCCAGTCGATTCCTTCGCCAGCTTCCATCATCTTTGCGCGTGTTTCGTAGATCTTCTTCACTGCTCTGTTAGACGTAAAGTTCTCTGGCAGCAATGTGATTGCTTCCCCCCACTGTTTTCAATATCTCTGGATTCACACTTCATGTGTTTCAATTTGCATACACAAATGGTGCAGTGAGTAAAACTAGCCAATCAATATCCACCAAAATCTATAACTCACTTTATATTCTGTATATACACCATGAAGAAAGTGTTTAATAAGATTACCATTGAATTTAGCTAACACATATAGGTGATAAAGTTCTGAAAAATCTATCATTACAAAATTTATTGTCGATAACCCGAAATTTGCTCAAGGATTTAGTTGCAACATATATTGAGCGGATGTATCTCTTCTTTAATTTTTTTTCTCGGTATAATTATCAGAGAAGAACAATTTATAGTTATCATCATTTAAGTCTCTTCTTTAATTTTGTGTAACCTGTCTTTTCTCATGTGCAAAACGAAATACACATTTACATATAGTTCAAAATATGTTGCAGCAATGACGACGGCCGTCATTGTTATCCTTGGAAAGACAACTCACAAACACTAGTTGATGGTGCTGTTTCATTGATGAATGAAACCAGCATCAACATTTCTCAATTTCATCAAAAGGCAAGTATATGAAATGTAATATCTATTGTATGCAGTTGACAGAAATTTATATCTATAATCCATATATAAATAAGTAAATGTATGATTACATGGTGTTTTATTACTGGGTTTTATCAGGAACCAACTCTTGGACTATAGTATCCATATGTATTTTTCTAAATGCATCCATCACTTTAAAGTTTTCTTTTGATGTGTATTCAATACTCTAACTTATTTTTTATGCATCTAGCTCCCCAAATTGTCAAGGCACAAAAGACACTTTAGAATGTCAAACACAAATGAAAAAATACTTCAAAATTCTTGATGCATTTGAAAAATACTTTAAGATGTTGATACTACTAACTTGTATCATTTATAAAAAAATCTCATGTTTGATAAGTTTCTAAACTTCTCTTATTAAAAGCTGATTATTCTTAAATGTAAAATTTGTATTAGTAAACTAAATCTGGAGTAATCAAATCCGTCCATCAATATAATACAAAGACCAGACAAATGTTAATTAAGGTCTTAATTATACATTCAAGTTAATGACCTGTCTTGTATGTAGTATAGCTGAAAACTGTTTTCATTATGCCACATGAGATTATATATCTTGATAGGCAAGAGTGAGATGAGATGGAAACAGTTCTAGAGCTTCGTAGTGACGGGCACTCAACTCATGAATTTTAAAATAAAATAGTATTTAAAAAACTCATAGTTAAGATAATATCTTTACTTTAGATTTGTACACATTGAAATAATTATTTTTAAATTGAAGTAATCATTTTTAAAAGTAAAAAAAAGAGTAAATCCGAATCGTCTAAATTATATCTAAACATTACCATCATCATTGATAAGTACTAAAACTACTTGGGATGAAATGGCGGTTATATTCTGCTGCACCCAAATTCTCCTTACCGAATCCCAAATTATTATTTTTTGAAAAAGTTAATCATAATTGCAAGACGTTTATTTTGTCATAAATACGTTTTTATTTATTTATTTCAAAGTATACATTTTCATTTATATCAACTAAATGCAATTACTTTATTTATTATTCACAAAAGCAAATGCAAACGGTATCCAATCAATTTGGTCACAAGGCCTATTTAAGAGTTTCGATTTGGTACAGTAAAGTATAAGGTCACATTCCTCTTTGTCTCTTACGCTAATTTTTTCCCCCTCAATGTACCTATTTATTGAAATATTTTTTCTCTACACATTAAATTATATAATATATTTTTAAAAAGTGTCACAAATTATGTACATATTAATTACAAATGACCATTTTAAGTATTTTTTATATGAATTAATTAAGAAGATCTTATATTTATGACCAAGAGAGAGAATTTATAGAAAGTTTGAGAGATTGGTAAGATAAGAATAATGGACATAATTAAAAACAGATGCAACCCCACACTAGCAGAGTTAAATTCATATGGTATTATATCTAAATGCATGAATGACTTGATAAGAGACATTCAATATGCAAAAAGCTCTTGAAATCCTACACAATAAATTAAAAAACAATCAAAATTCTTAAAGACATTAATTGCATATCCAAAATTAATATCAATACTTAATAAAAGTCGCTCATCTTGAATTCATTCATAGCGATCTATATATAAAAAGGGAGGTCTGTGAGGTGTGATATACATCTTATTACATCATATCTGAAGAAGATTAAAAAAAACAAAGATCATCAGAATGGCTTCATGTATGAAATCTCATCAGATTCTGCTGTTGCTAGCTATACTTGTTGCTGCAATATTGCTGCCCAAAGGTGGCGAGTCGGTTCCATTTAAAGTGAAAGTGCAGATCATTAACAAATTATCGGAAGAGCAGGACATGATCGTTCATTGCAAGGATAAGCATCACGATCTGGGGAAGCAGAAGATAGAATATGAGAAGATGTTTGAGTTCAGCTTACATCAGAACGTGTTCATACCAAATGTATTGTACTATTGCTCCTTCTGGTGGGATGGGCTGCCTAAGGCTGTTTACTTTGACATATACAAACAGACAAGGGACTACAAATGCAATACTTGTACTTGGGAGGTATCTGAATCTGGTCCTTGCAAAGGCGATGACTGTTATGACTGGAACGATGATTCACCAACATCACCACTTGCTTCTCCTCCTCCTCCTCCTCTTCATGCTGCTCTCTTGTTGATGAATGAAACCAAAGTACATGATTAATGTTATTTCTCTATTTCATTAAAGACCTATATATATGTGTTAAATGTAATAAACGTTATATACAGGCGATCGACAGAAATTGATATCTATCTATCTATATACACAGACACAGACACATGAATGTCAAATTTATTATGATTTTTGAAGTATTGATACGAAACTATGCATATCAAACTGTTAACAAAGAACGTTGTTAACCAATGTTCAGTCCTATTATTTTGTAGATATAATCCGGTGATTTGTGGAAAATAACATGATAAAAACTAGTAATGCTTTGGCTTTCCAACATGGTTAAGCCTAATAAAAGATATTGGTTTTCTATGAATTAATATTTGAATTTCTGGTAGAAGTTGCCTACATTACTAAAGAAGGGCGTTTTTACGTATCATACTCACATTCGTTTTATAAAATGGATGTGACATTAAATGATGTCATGTTCATTCATAAAATAGAACATGATAGCGTATGTTGTCATGTCCATTTATAGAAAACGAACATTCAAGGCATACCTGTAACATCCAATTGGATTACTTGATGTTAGAGGCATGCCTTTGTGAGGTTGTGAGAGCCTAAAGGGCTATCACGTCCATTTCTATTATGAAACAAACTTTCAATTGTTAGAAGTCTGTCATGTCCGTTTCATTTTAAAAAAGATATGACAATCTTTTTAAAAAATTAAAGTTAACAATATCATTAATACTATTATTGTAGGAAAAATTTCTCACATCCATTTAAAAAGGGCTTCTAATGTCAATTTTAAAAAGGTGCATGCAATCAAGGAGTAGAAGAAAGACAGAGAGATAAGATACAATGGACATTAAAAAGACTATAAATATGCAACTAAAATATGTAATGGCTCTTGAAATTCCATATTCATAAAAAACAAGAAAGATTCTTAAAGTCATTAATTGCATGTCGAAATCCAAACCAATATATATTAATAAAATCACTCATCTTGATTTCATGGTGATGTATATATAAAAAGGGAGGTACATGTGATGTGGGGTGTGTGTGTGTGTATCTTGTTACATCACATCTGAGGTAGATTTAAAAAAAAAAGATCATCACCATAATGGCTCCATATATGAAATCTCAGATTCTGCTGCTGCTAGCTATACTTGTTGCTGCTACAATATTGCCCAAAGGTGGCGAGTCGGCTTCATTACTTGAAGAGTGCAAATCATTAACAAATTAGCCAAAGATCAAGACATGATTGTTCATTGCAAGGTACATCACGATCTTGGGAAGCAAAGAATACAGAGTGGGAAGATGTTTGAGTTCAACTGATATCGACATCCGTTCATACCAAATGTCTTGTACTTTTGCTCCTTATGGTGGCAATCACTGCCTAAGATTCTCTACTTCGACATATACAAGCAGACACGAGACTCATGCAGTACCTGTACTTGGGAGATTTATGATTCTGGTCCTTGCAAAGACGGCGGCCGTCGTTGTTATCCTTGGAACAACAACTCACAAACACTACTAGCTGATGGTGCTGCTCATTGATGAATGAAACCAGCATCAACATTTCTCAATTTCATTAAAGACAGGTATATGAAATTGAAATGTAACATCCATTATACGTAGTTGACAGAAATTGATATCTATCGATATATATATAGATATATGTAATTATGTATGATTACATGGTGTTTTTGTTGTGTAATTATGTATTATTGTGTTATTACTCTATTTCCAATTGATTGTGACTCTTTATGAAGTTTTAGGAGTAAGTGATAAATTTTTTTTCTGAAATGCGCCTAACAAATTATTAAGAGTATAAATTTTGAAGGTATGAATTTTTTTTTGGAAAAAATTATATCATTTAATTGAGGAGAAAACTGAAAAGAAGCACAAAAATTAAGATATCAACTAAATTGTTTTCTTGGTATCTGTTATTAACTAAATTATAATCAATAATAGATAAGAGTATTATAATATATTGATTAAAGTATGCGAATAACCAAATCCAGATGCATTGTCATTTTGCTTTGAAGATTTGGCGTAATTGCATTTCTTAGTTGAAGCTCAAATCAATTAGATAGATAAAAAATTATATTAAGATAATATACATGCTAAATTACACAAAACTCCCCCAGCTGTGAATTATGTATCAATAACTTCACCTTACATAAATGATCTCAATGAATTAACTTTCGACTCTGTGGGGATAAATCTCAATCATTAATTATATACACACACCCATAAGTTATATTTTTGTGTTTGTATAATCTCTTTAAGCTTTAAATTATATACGGTCCTACTCGTGATTTATTGGGGGTGTTTGGGAAAGCTTCTCAACACCCCAAAAGCACGTTCAACAGTGTTTTTTCGTAAAACGAGATAATCTCCTTCACACATTTACCTCGTAAATGGTAAAAGCACTTCTCCATCGCTTTACCAAACGAACACATTAATAGCTCTGATTCACCAAACTCTAACATTATATGTCTATATATAATGATCAAAATTAAGTTAGTTAGGCTTGGCTAGACAGTGGCAAGACAAAGTGGATAACATTTATATGTGTCAAGTTGTTAAATAAGTATTCCTGAATCCTGATGATAAATTATTCTACTGAAACTAAACATTTTTTATGAATATCTTTCTATGTTACATATTGTTGTCAAATTTAAACGTAAGATTTGTTCCATTGCTTTAATAATAATAATAATAATCATCATCATCATCTATTAGTTGCATCCACCTGTGAGGAGAAATCAAAAGCTCAGTGATAAAATTACAACTCTGCAAAAGTTGGTTTCGCCGTTTGGCAAGGTAAGTCATATACATAAATGATTGTTATAACCTCAAAATTAAATGAGCAAAACAAATTATTCCTTAATTTCTTGTTAACTTTTGAGTCTTAATTACCAGTTAAAAAGTAAAAACTAACAATTGGGTAATTTTTGGAAAATCTGCAGACTGACAGTGCTTCAGTTCTTTAAGAGGCTTCTCTTTATATCAAGCTTCTTCAAGAGCAAATCCGGGTAATTAATATATGGGAAATTTACTGTTTGGTCCCACATAAGGGACTTATTTATCAAATGGTCCCAAAGTTTAAAATATTTAAAAAATGGTCCCATTGACAACACTAGGTGTTGTCAATACAGCACATGGTGTTGTCAGGGGTTGTCAAGTGACAACCCCATGCGCTGCATTGACAACACCTCGTGTTGTCAATGGGACCATTTTTTAAATATTTTAAATTTTGGGACCATTT